>CAODLS012148359.1:0-15919 GCA_948243855.1 Flueggea neowawraea
ACATAAATTCCATACCACCACCAAATTGTACAAAGGCCTTACCAGGAAAACGAGAAGATGCAATTTGATGAATAGAATTTATTAAAGCTGATTTCCCAACATTGGGAACACCAACCACCAAAACAAGTAGCGTAGGTTCCCCTGAAATCACCTCCATAAGTCGAAATTCCACAAGCTCAAGAAGCTTCATCAAACAAATCACAGCATCAAAAAGTAAATTATACAAAACAAACCCTCAAACAATTAACCACTACTTAACCCAACGGTTCAAATTTTAAGAAATCATTATTATGATCATTTATATACCGATATTTTCTTTAATCATATGAAACCACACACAAAAAATATGTGAAATCCATCAACATCGTGTGCAATGTATCTACTTCATATATCAAACTTCTAAACCATTAGATTAAATGGAATCATGATATTGCAAAACCATAACCAACCTTCTGAACAGAACTCCTCCTATGCGCATTTATCGGAAGGCAATCTTGCTTATTCGACTCAAAATAACGAATCCATTTCTACAGCTCCAAAAAATCAAAAATTCAAATTTCTAGTTATCAAAAGAACACAACAGTAACCAATAAAATAAACAAAAATATGCAAATTACATGCATGACATTAGGATTAGCTAGGTCCTTCTTGTTAAGCGCAATGACACGTCGTTTCGCGGAAAGCTGAGGCTGCAAGTCCTCGTTTGCAGACGATAATGGAATCTGTTAAGAAAAGAAACAATCAAACTTGGTCAAGTGAAAGTTTGGCGACTGAAAGAAGGGGAGATAAGAAGAAAGGACGGAGGTTTACGGACGCGGGAGTCGCGGACTTCGATGACGAGGTCGGCGAGCTTGAGGCGGTCACGGATGGCGCGTGTGACGGCTGCCATGTGGCCGGGGAACCAATTGATGGCCCCACCTTCTGCGTTGAAGCTCATAGCTCCAAGTCATTTCTTCACTAGTCCTTTAAGTGCTCCCATTTCAGCTAAAACCCTACGCTGTTTGTTTCCTGGGAAAATGTTTTCTTGTTAAGACACGAGGGTGTCCTTGGTTCGGTGGACCGAACCGAAAATTTGAAAACCGATAATCAGACAATTTATTGAACGAATCGAACCAAAATCTATGGTCGGTTCGATCCGTAAACCGAAATTCTACTACACAAACCAGATTACAATCCCAAAAGTCCCTACACTGGAAAGCCCGAAAATACAGCGAAACCCGATCATAACGTGATCTCGATCAAAATCATAACATATTCAGTTGTCTCCCTTACAGACATTCCATCAAACACCTGGACTTCACTTTGACATGCCCACAACACAAATAAAAAGAAAAGAACGGAAAAATCAATCAGCTACTGAATCTTCGAAACCAAGTGAGAGAGATGAAACCAAGTTGCAGATTCTGGATTCCCAAATTGGGTTCGGGGTCTTTGACGAGTATTTGAGGTTGTTGTAGTGGTGATGTAGCGAGATGCAAGGTGGAGGAAAAATCCTGAAAGAGAAAAGAAGGGCGGCTTGGAACTTGGAAGAGAAAGAAAATGGAGAGTGAAAATTAAGTGAGATTTAGGATTTAGGAGCGTGAGAGAAGATGAGAATGAAGGTGGGACTTGAGAGGGTGGTGGGACGGCGTTCAAGTTCAAGTGTTCAACTACTGAACTGAGTGGACTTGAGGCCTGAGGGGGTGGTGGTAGGTTAGGAATATTATTGGGTCGAGTTTCGATTTTTAGTCTAACCAACCGTATATCGTTTAAAATAGCTTAAACGAATCGCAAATTTCTAAGCAAGGATTGGCCTGCCAATCAGTGAGCAGGCCGTTCTAAGCAAGGTCTCCATTCGGTCGATTTGGTTAAAACAGAAACAAACCAAAGTAACCGTATGAGTTCGCACCGAATCGACCGATTAAAAACACCCGAAGCAAATGGCATTTTTTCGGACTCCGGTCAGTCGAAATCTGTGTACGGCTAATTAGAGGAGTTAATTATGTTAAAATTAAAATTTTGACAAAAAAAATAATGTATCACAATTATCAAAATGTTAATATTTTTAATTGTTAGTTGTCTAGATAATATATGTTTAATTCTTTAGTTGAAAAATGTCAAATTTAGTCAAATAAAAATCAATTTTTTCTCATTTTGTCATTTTTTCTCTCTCTAGATTTCTCTCTCTCTCTCTCTCCTTCTCTCCCACACTCTCTTTCCTCTCTCTTCCTCTCCTCTGTCAATCTCTCTTGAAACCCTAGCAACCCACTGCCCCTTTTTCTGCCATCCTTTCTGTTCCAATTCTCTCTCCTCCTTTGATCCTCTCTCTGCTACTTCGTCTGTTGCCTCGGTTTCGCTCTTGTTGTGTGCTCTTATCGACGCTTCTTTCTTCGCGTCGTGGCTCCGTCGTCTAGGCTTCCTCTCTCGCTACCTCCTCTTCGTCGTCACATCGTCTATCCGTCTTTGGTTTTGCTCAGTGTCGTTATCTCTGCCAATCTCATTGTTTCTGCGTCGTCCCGTTCTGCTCGTGTCGTACTTGAAGTCGTGCATTTGTTTTCCGAACCAGATCTGGAGCAACTTGCGTCTATGATCCAAACCAGATCTGGAGTGTTGGCGGCATTGATGGCAGTGAGGCGGCTAGGGTTCCAAACCCTAACTGTTGCCTCTTTTTAAAAAAATACATAAAACCTTGTTTTTAAAACAATTTCAGGAAAAAAATATTGTTAAAAATGAGAAAATATTTTAATTGTGCTTGTTTTAGCTTGTTTTTAATGACTTTGGGTTGATTTGTTTGAATTATATTGATTTTGGACAGGGATAGATACATTTTGAGACACGCGGATACATTTGGATACATGCGTATACATACTTACGGATACATTTGGATACATTCGTAAACCACTGGACACCAAATTAATTTTTGCTAACTAAAACAAAACAAAATTAATAAATATAAATACTTAAACTTAATTTAAGAAATATAAATATTAAGCAAAATTATATAAAAATTGAAATTTGGATAAATTTGAATGCATTTAGATACATTTTGATACTATAAAAAATTATAAAAATTTGAGATTTGGAGACTATTGAAAAAAATTGTAAAAACTATATCAAAAATTATAATTTGGGGGCATTTAATTTAAAACAAATATTATATCAAAAATTTATAAAATCGAATTTTATATAAAAAATGTGATTTGGAGACATTTGGATATATCTGGATACATTTGGATACCACTGGATACATTGTGAAAGATCATTTTTTTCCCCTATAATTTATCTTTTCGCGAAAAAATCAATTTCTCTTGAAAATATCGCGACTTTTTGTGAAAATATATCAAATTCTCAGTCAATTAAAAATCTGATATTTTTGTAAGATGTTTTAAGAGTATCTTTTTTTATCAAAATGTATTTAGTACATGGTAAAAGTTTAATTCTAAATTTTAATTTAGAATAAATGTTAAATTTTCCCTAATTAGAGGTGAAACTTGGCCCAGTGATTCTGTTGGATTTGGACATCAGCCCAATTTGAGGGACGGTCTTCTGGGCATTTAAACTTCACATTGATGAGTTCAAACTGGGACATTAATAGTATTCTAATTTCTTGTATTTATTTTATACAAATTTTGTAAATATTTGTTAGTGTTATACTCATTTTATGTCCATATTGTACTTGTTGTGTATGATTAAAACGAGTTCAACTTTCTAGTGTGTGGTAAAAGCATTCTGATGATCAAAAAGTAGTGAAATCGAGACATTTCTAAAAAAAATTTCAACAGTTTTTTTATTTTAAGGGTTTTTACATTTGTGCATTTTGTTTTGTTGCTGTATTTTTGTGTAATTCTTCCTATCTTTTCTTTGCCCATGGGAAGGATCATCTTATATGGATCAAAGAGGAGAGAGTATTTGTGTTTAGTATGAATATGATCTATTTTCTGTTTTAGTATTACGGACAAATTTATATAATAAAACTTAATTAGTTTTTTCAAAAAATTAACTCAATGATTTGCTTTATTTAAAAAAAAATTCTTGATTTTTTTATCTAAAATATATCTCGTCAATCAATAGGTCTTTGTTTTATATAAATTGAATAAAGTATATTGTTTTAATAAATTATATAGTAAAAAATATAGAGAATGGCACATTTTTTAGAACTTAAATAGTAATATACCAATAAATATACTCAAAACAAACACCTTTAATTACAAACCATTGTAATTAGTATATTTTACTAATATTATTTTTTTCCTTAAAAATTGTGTTATTTTCTCTATTATTTGACCATTTAAAAATTTGTTATCCTTTATATGCTAGTTGCTACGTACATATTGTTTTTTTTTCTTTGTCAAACAACCCCTTAGTAAATGAGAGAGGTTTTAAGCTTAAAACTAATTTCATCACTATCATATTTTTCGTTCACGATCGACCAACTATTAACTTTTTTAATTACATAATTTAAATATTATTTGCAATCAATTTGTCTATATAATGATATGGATTCCGAAAACATTCATTTTTGAAAAACCAAATACAAACAATAAACTAAAGAATTTCTTAATTAAGATAAGAAAATAGAAGCTTTACTACACCTCACCTTAATTATTAATTAGTAACGATATTTGGATATACATTTTAAAAATTTAATTTTCAAAGTAGTTATTCAATATTTAGTTGTGCTTGTTTGTTAAAGTTGAAGCTCAAACACTTCGAACATTCAGGTTTAGATATTTATAGATATCCTAACACAATATTTTCTTGGAAGGAATTACTAATATTTTGTACTTGTAACTGATAGATTTTCCCGTTATTATTGTGAAAGTTTTCCCTATCCGTGAATTCTCTACTCTATGATTTAGTCCATTAATAAAATTATCACTAATTAAAAAAAAAGGTGGTTATTCACTTTAGTGGTAGAAGTAAGAATCGAAAGAAGTGGAGTCGGCGCTAAAATCAAAGTTGGGGATGAAACCCGAACACCAAAGGCAAAGATGCATTGAAGATGAGAGATTAGGGGTAATCTGGACCTCCACCTCCCTCCGAGACTGATTCACTCCTATAACTAACATCTTAATGCATCCTTGTAACCACCAAATCCAAAGTATTATAGCACATCGTCTTAGAGACTTGAACCTTTACATTAGGTATTAAATTTAAGACAACTCCTAACACTTGTATATTACTTTCTAACAACTGATAATTGATGTTTTCCTTAATAATCTAATGTGCCTATCAATAACATAAAATAAGACATTACTCTTGTTCGTTATAACGTGCAATGTATGAGTTATCCTCTACGTCTCTACCAATTATATATGAAAAATGCACAAATCACAGGAACTACTAGGATACAAGGCCTTGACAAAGACACGTAGTAACAAAGATCTAATCCGAGGATTTTTTGGTTCGTGGGTTCTGACCAATACATATGTTTCTGAAGTAAATAATTTGGACTGGTTTGTCTCACACAGAAAATATCAGAAAAAATATCTTCAAGGCAGCCTGGTATTATGTCTGATCCAGTACAATCTTAACTTCCATGTCTTCACCAACTTTAAACTTGCTGTCACGTTCTTTGATTTGCATATTCTTTTAGCTAGTAGTTCATGCTCGATCCTTCGGATTTCTGTTTTTGTTGGCACAAAATTGGTCACCACTACATTTCCATATGCACTTTCTAAGTCGTCGTATGTATATAATAATAGTACAATGAAAAAGTGATCTTTTTTGGGACAAAATTAGTGTATACATTAATTATACAAAAGCTATTGTTATTAGTGAACTTATATTGGGTAAAATTTATGGTGGTCTTGAGATTTGGCTATACCTCTTTCCCGGTCCCTACACTTTGAAAATTTGCCGTTTCGGTCCCTCCGTTTGTAACCGTTAATCAAACATAACGTGTCACATCAGAAAAACTGACGTGAGACATGAGACCTAATAATTTTAAAAATATAATGATAAAAATACCCCTATAACTCTTTCATTTGAAATTCAACTACATTCCAAAGCTAAAACCAAAAATTTAATCCAACCCAACCCTAAACATCCAACCACCCATTGATCTTTCTTACCTCTCTTATGAACCTGAAACTCCAAAACCAAAAACTAAAAATTCTAACCCCACCTAAACACCCAACCCAATCACCACCTTCCTCGTCTCTCTCCTCCTCTCTCTCTTTTTTTCACACTCGTTCAAAATCAACAATCTGTTTCAAAATCAATCCCTAATTCACTTTCACAAAATCCCACTAGTTAACTTAGCCTCCATAACCAAACACGAATCTCTCTCTCGGTCTCTTTCTCCGTCTCTCTCCAAACCCATCTGCAATCAAAACCTTCCTATGTCCTGTCATGACCCGTTTCTGGACCATGACCGGCGTATGAGACAAACTGTCTATGAGAACCCGGCCCATCTCGCACAAGCATCGGAGAACATAACTAAGATCAATTTTACTTCAAACAATACTAAAGAATTTCAACCGTTATTAATAAAAGTAGAAATACATTCTTAAAACATAAATTTTCATAATAATAATAAAATTATTATCAAATTAGAAATCACTTTTAAGTACCAAATAAGTTTATAGAGGTGAACACCCACAGTTAAACCGGTGTGGAGAACCTATTAAAACAATTCTTCTGGGCCCAAACAAAAGGGTACTAACTGAAATTGTAAACTATCTCACCAGGTATTGAATGCTAATAAACCGCAGTCAACTAAAATCACCTGCAAATAAGAATACAGGAGATGTCCCAAAAATCAAGATATAAGTAAAATTATGATTTTGTCTCTAAACCTCGTAAAATACACTTCGGTCCCTCAAAAATAAATAATTAATTCTAAAAATTTTAGAATTTATAATTAAATCCCCTAAACAACTCAAATTATAAATAAAACCTCCAATTTCTCCAAACTACAAAAATATCCAACATTTTCCAAATTCTAGAACATATTTTCCTAAAATTACAATTCTAAAATATATTTTTCCAAAATTGCAATTCTAGAAAATATTTTCCCAAAATTACAATTCTAGAAAATATTTTCCCAAAATTACATTTCTATAAAATATTTTTCAAAATTTCAAATCTGACCCACTATGTAAAATATCAGTCTCAGTCCTCCATTTATTTTAGAAAAATCAAAATTGTCACCTAAGTCCTAACGACCAAAATTGTCATCAAAACACTCCAAATCTCGAATCGAGCGGAACTCGATGTTCCCACTCGTTCCAACTAACTCAAATCATTCCCACAAACTCAGATCTAACCTTGGTTTCACCCAGAAATCATCAAAACTGACCAAACTGTCATTCACAATTTCAGACATAATTAACCCACAAGAAATAAGTCATCAATCTTCCATTTTTAAGCCATATTCTTGTTTTTCTATCATCAATCCATCATTAACCAACAAAACCCAGCTCCATTTTAGTAAAAAAAAAACACAAAATCCAAACCCTTAATACCCATTTCGGCCTCCAACAAAATCCACAGATTTTTTAGCAAATAAATGACAAAAATGCATGAAAAAGAGGAGATATGAAGAGGAAATTACCTTATCTTGGTGTGAGAAAGGAAGAGGAACGAAGAGGAGAGAGAGAGATGAAGAAAGAGTCGGAGAGCATGGAGAGAGAAAGAGAACCGTCGGGTTCTATTTTGAAGAGGAAGAGAGCAAACAACTTAAATTTTCTAGACAAACACACGCACGGACGACCACATGACAAGCTGGACGACAACAGCCTTATTAATGCAAACACCATGCCATTCGCTACAACTACACAGACGACTGGTCGCACCCGGAGCAAACGACGCGTAGTTTTGTTCCAAAACATTGAACGACCGGTAGTTCATCCCATTTTTCTAGATTTTCTTTTCAAATTTTCAATCCATTTTTCACTTAACAAATCAATTCCAAATCATTTCTAAAATTCCCAAAACTTCACCAATTACCCAAATAACATTTAAAACTCAAAATTAACCTTTTAAATTTCAAAAATAAATTTTGAAATTTAAATAAAAATTTCCAAAATAATTAATAAAAATTAACAAAATATTCCCTTACTAAAACAAATTGAAAATAATAATTTTAATCAATAAAATTCAACAAATATTTGATCATATCAAATTTTATAAAATCAATAAAATATATTTCCTTGATTACCCAATTTACAAAAATTCATTTAACGAAGAAAAAATTTTCTACCGAAAAATTCAATCGAGGGAAAATACAGGATATTACATACTTTCCCCCTAAAAAAAATTTATCCTCGAATTTCGAAACAACATAGCTTAACCATGGAGTCCAGCCTAAGTCTCCAATTCAGAGTCAAATCCACATTCTCAAGATAACTCGCCAAGGCATAACTAACACTCAAACTCGGTCGAACTCAATATCTCTTTAACAAATATCAAATCTAAATCTCAAAATACATCATAACCTCAAATTCCAATGAATAGATCACAAAGTATCAACCATGAATCCACTAGAGCTCAAGCTCACTCGAACCCCAAATATGCAGGAACAAATACAGGGTATTCAAAGACAGAATGTACAGACTCCCAGATTGACAGAATCAGATAAGTGTAAATACTCATGCATAGCTCATCAGAAAGTTATCGAAAGGAACTTGTACTGACACTTGAACAAAAAGCATACTAAAAATAATATTGACTGGCAATCACCACAAAACACAAAATGATTTTGGAGACACAAGAACGTACAAAGAAAGAAGGCAACAGAGAAAATTTTCCCAAACCTTAAGGAAATCAATCGTTATAAGGTGCAAACTTAAATGATTTTTCAATGATCAAATATAGTGGGTTCTGATAGTTAACCCAACACATAGAGAAGAACAAAGACAAATCAAACTGCTCGTCAGACTGCAAAAATGAAAGCTTTGGCTAAAACATTTGGTTAAGATACGCAAAGACAGATCCAACCTGACCTGCATTCATAGAAGTCAAGGAAAGTGAAACAATTCTAAACATCATCGACAAAGATAGTTTAAGCGCTCCAAAAGTGATCCGCTACTGCAAGATTGCCCAAATCAAATCGATTCAAACCAAACTTATCAATCATTTCATATACTCCTTAACAAACAAGGCATGAAATCTATATGTCAAATCTGAGTTCCAAAACTCAATCATATCTCAAATTCTCAACCCATAATCATGGGAAACTACCTATCATTTCCACATTCCTCTGCAAGGAATAATATCAAATCCGCAAGGCCAAATCTCTTTAACAAAGATCACCCAAATTAAATCATATTCCCAAATTGATTTATCTGAAATCATATAACATCAAAGAATATACCATCTTTGTTACTAACAAAGATATCGTAAGTACTCCAATGAGTACATAATCAAAGCAAAGTAAAGAGATTGAAGGAAGAGAAAACAAAGATAGATTTATAATGGTTCGATTGTCCTTGACCTATGTCCATTCCTCGACCCTTGAGAATTTCAATCCACTATCTCCTCCCTTCCACCTGGAAGGAAACTATTTATAACTTCTCTTGATTTCAAGGATCACAAGAAAACCTTTACAACCTCTAGTTTTTGTAGGAAATAAACTAGGAAACCTATACTATCTTGTTTTTCCAAGGAAACAAAACAAGGAAAACCTCATGCTTTTGTTTTTTAAGGCTTAACAAGGAAACATATCTAGCCCTAAATCAAATACTTTGATTGTTACAAATTTATGCTCAACCCAACCCAATAACGATAGCAAATGAGAATAGCAAGAGTGGGTATAAAATGGAAAATGAGACAACAAATGAGAAATAAAGATAGCAAAGTGTAATCAAGGTTTCGCTCACTTCTTCTGATGTTGGGGAAGTCCTTTTATAGCCCGTTTGAGGTTTGTGACCTTTGGAATCAATAATATAGCCGTTATGGAACAAATCCAAATGTCGTACAATCTTGACATCATCAAATTTATGTGCTTAAGAAAATTTATGTGCTTAAGTCTTGCATTTTATGTGCTTAAGGTCCCTTTTATGCGTTTAAAACTCACCTTGAAAACACTAGACCACTTATGGACCTTTTTAAGTGCTTAAACAAACACTTAAGGACTTAAATCCAAAACTTTAAGTGCTTAAACCTGAAGCTTAAGTGCGTAAACTAGTTTCCAATATTGCACCTTGAATTTTGCTCACGTCATCTGATAAAGGACATTCAAATTCAATTCCCAAGGAACGTCATAAAGGATTTTTTTGTCTTCAAGTGCCAATTTATATGCTTAAACTTTTCTTTACGCACTTAAAGTTGTTCTTCCAAGATTGTGGCTTTCCAGCACTAGTTTTAAGTGCTTAAAGCTAGTTTTTAAGGACATAAACCTAACATTAAGGACTGAAACTTTTTTGGACCATTTTTGAGTGCTTAAATATGGTTTTTAAGCACTTAAACCTAGCTTCACTCCAAATATGAGAAACACCAAATTCAAGCCCAAAAACTTATGCACTTAATTCCATATTTACATAAGTAAGGCATTAAGATAGGAGTCAGCAAGACAAACGCGCATTATCCTCCACTTTATCAACCCAGTTTACGGGCTTAGACCTTACCTTACGGGCTTAGATCACCATTTTCTGCTTCATTTGTGTGCATAAATATGACATTACATGCGTAACTTGTTTGATCCATTTATTTGCACCATTTTTTATCATCTTATCTATTTCATGGATTTTGTTGTTGTCATCATCATCAAAACCGAACTTAATAGTTGCTATAGTTAGAACTAATTCATCTTGAGGTAGTTAAAACATAGGTTTTAATTAGAGGATTTTATGGTTCCTAATGCATTATTTGTTATGCCCAACTTTGGTAGCAATACAGAGTTGGGTAATGAACAATAGGCCAATTATAACTTTAGAAAGTGCAATTGGTAGAACATAAAATCTATCCTAGACTAATTTGATTGAATTTCGTGTGTTTTGGTGACAACCTTGATAATTTTCTGATAATTGAGCACTTGGGTGAGCATCATTGAACAACCAATTGTCTTATCTTTTAGTTGAATTACATTTCTTTGTTTTTAATTGAATTTACTTTGATTTCCTCCATGTTTAGTCACATTTACATTATCTTGCTTAGTTATTTTTGAGTACTTAATTTGCTATTATTGTTTATTGTTTAAGTTAGATTGGCTAGATACTTTCAATACAAGTTTGCCTTTTGTTCTTAACTTTCATCCCAATTTGTTCAGATGGATAATAGGAGTAGGGTTAGTACTAGTATTTAGACCCAATCCCTATGGTATGATAACCTAGACTCATTTAGTCCATTATATTGCTTGAATGATCCATATACTTGTAAAAGGGAGATATCAAAATAAAAGAGGTAAAACTTCAACTGAAGATGTTTTCACCCAATATTCATTTCTACAAGTCTATTCGCAAACGAGGAAGAGGTGTACCTTGGCTAGTTGAAAGAATACCAAGACGTGTTTGCAACTGACAAGACAATTCCTAGCTTAGACTTAAAGGTTGCAATTCACTGCTTAGTTGTGAAGGACAGTGCTAGGCCTGTAAAACAATAACAAAATCGATTTTCCCCAAGCTCATTCGAAAAATTAAGGCTAAAGTCAACAAGCTAATAAAGGAAAACTTTACTTGAGAAGTCAAGTATTCGATGTGAGTGTCTAACATTATTCTTGTGAGAAAGAAGAATGGCTAATTTTCAGTATGTGTTGATTTTTGTGATCTCAACAATATTTACCCAAAGGATGATTTTCCATTACCAATTTCGGAGTTGATCGTGGATGTTACGGCAGAACATGAAACCATGTCATTGATGGATGGATCATCTGACCACAATCACACTTGGTAGAGTGATGCTAACCTTTTAGTTGCCTAAGAGAGAAAGATTAATGGGTATCTTCTTAACTCACATGTAATACAAGCTTCTATTTCCTCTATGTTTTTATGCATGATCAATTTTTAGTGCTACTCTTTGCACAAAAGAATGATGAGAGGAAGGAAAATGCACTCTTGAAGTCAACTACCTCTTTATCAAGAAGATTTTTTCGGTATTGATGTTTTCCATAAAAAAATTACAACATAGTCTACAAAATCATTCTATTTGGTTGATGTCTCTTGCAAATCCAATCAAGTACATCATTCAAAAACTAGTCTTTTTGGAAGATTGATGAAGTGGGTGCTTCTTCTTTAAGAATTTGACATATCACATTTTATTAAAACAAAAATTAAAAAAAAATTATCTCAAATGAAGTACCTTCACTCTAATTTTAAAAACATTTTCAAATGTTTCTATTGAACTCTCAACAACAACCTCTTTAGGATTCTGACTTTGTCTCTTATATTAGAAAATAAAAGAATTAGCAAACACAAAATGAAAAAGGAGGACAGGAGGAGGACAATAGGTGCACAGAACTAAACACTCCAACTACCTTCAATGCAACTATGGAAACATTTACAATTGTCTCAACAGGACTCCAAAAAGGGGAATTTTCAGGTCTAGAAATTTAATCCTGCATTTTGGAATGTAGCGGAAGTTAGCCAACTCATAATGTAAGAAATGGACAAAATGTGGACAGGAGGCGGACCTAAGGTAAACAGTACTAGTCAATCCAACTACCTGCATTGGAGTTGCAAAAATATTTTTTTTCTATCACTACAAGGCTCTTAATAGGAGCATCTTGATGAATAGGAATAGTCTCTTGCATTTCAAAAAGCAGGAGAAATACTAGTTCGTAATAGTGAAAAATGAAAAAAAAAAAATGAACAAGACAGTTTAAGTACCTTTATTACAATTGGCGAAACATTTTCAAAGTTTTATAACGAACTCTGAAAAGGTGCATACTGACTGTTGATTCAATTACCACACTGAAAGGAGGGTTTGAATAGTATGGTATATCAAGCTTTAAACTTTCTTGCCAACTAGGATGAGTAAAGAAAAAGAAGAGCAAAGAACATACAAATTTTAGAGTGGTTCAGCCAATCTCTTGCCTACTTATACTACCTAAGTTTTACCACGTAGGATTTTCACTAGCACCCAATCTTGATTACAATTTCACTTTCCAAGCTAAGTGAGAACTTTCACAAATTGTTGATTTTAGTTTAAGAATAAACCAAACCTAGGGTCTACCTTTAATCCCTAATTTCACAACCACTCTTGAATATAATAAATTCCCTCACTAAACAAATTTAAAGCTAGTGATACAAGCAATTATGATGGTAGTTGAATAACAAGAACACTTGTATCAATAAAAGAGAAAAAAAAGTGTGCTTTGATGTGTGATATATGGATGCAATTAGTATATGAGTGCTATCTGTATCCACCCAAGCATGTTTCATATACTTCCTTTGAGGTTTGGAGTCATTGTAAGATGTTCACTGGCTTTTGTGGTTCAAAAGAGATCACATTTAATGAACTTTTCAAACCAAACTTGTGTATGGAATTATTTTCTTGCATACACGAGTTCTTCCTACATCTGCAGCTTGTGTACACAACTAAAATTAATGTGTACATAACTTCTAACTTAACCCAATATTGTGTATGCAATTCAAGCATCTATGGATCTAGTAGCTCTGTTAATTTTAACTTCAAAACTTGTGTACCCAACTTTACACTTGTGTGCCTAAGCTTTTTGATTGTGTACGTAACTTATCTCGATATGGTCATTGTTTCTGAACATTCTCCGAATTTTAAGTTAATTCAAAAATGCCATATCAAGCGATCATATCTCAATTTTTTCTTCTTATGTCTTGTGTGTGTAATTTGTCTTGTTTGTGTACATAACTCCTAAAATTGTTCAGAAACCAATTTGTCTCCTCTTTTGCGCATGACGGGTGATAATGGAGTTGTGTATGCAACATTTCAGGCTTGTGTATGTAACTTGATAGTTACGTACATAATCTTCAAACTTGTGTACATAATGTGGCTCCAAAACAATTACAATAGCTTCTGCCTAAGATCTGTCAAAACTTGTGTACGCAATGTTTCAGGTTGTGTACATAACTCTCACTTACTATGCAATTTTTAAAGTTGTGTATATAACTTTTGAACTTGTGTACACAACTTTGTGCTTTAGACTTTCTAGTGCTTTTGTTCATTTCTCCGTGTATACTTGTGTACACAACTAAAAAGCTTTTGTACGTAAGTCTCAAGTTGTGTACGCAACTTTGTCTGGCTTGTGTATGTACGTATTTGTGCTTGTGTACACAACCAAAACCATTTTCAGAATTTTGTTCATCATCAAAACTTAGGAGGATCTAAATGTTTACCATCATTGGTCCAACATTCTCCCCTCTTTTAATGACGGCAAAACATGGAAACACCCTCTCAATCAGTGCACCTAGTTCACATGGAAAATTTAGATTAAATCAAAGTATTCGACTTTGTCCCTTGGTTAGTTTAAGAACATGTTATAATCAAATTGATCTCAATTGTTGCAAGTGTTAACAAGAGATTAAATTTATAGAGCACTCAACAAGTTCAATTTCAATCTCAAGCAATAATATGCCAATCATGATAAGATTTAATTCACAAAGCACTCACCAAGTTCAATTTACTTCTCAAGCAACAATATACCAATCATGAGAAGATTTAATTCAAAAAGCACTCATCAAGTTCAATTTCAATCTCAAGCAATAATATACTAATCACAACAATCTACCAATCAATCAAATTCGGATTTCCCCCTCTTTTTATCATCAATCAAAAAGGGGTAGACAACCTAGAAACTAGGCACCAAAAGAGAATAAACATGATTCAATATACCACATTCATATGAACACTTAATAGGCAAGAGAATATCGAATATCATAAGACATCATCAAGTATCCAAAAAAAATATAAGAGAGGTCTGGCAAAGACAAATACACTTAATAGGGTGTTCTTCGATCTTCATCGCAACAAATGACCTCCATATTATTTTACAAACAATATATATATATATATATTTCTATACTAACATGTTTTAAAATATATAGGCACATTCGCCAATAACGACACGCATGTCGTATTTGAAATAGGCACATTTGGCCAACCTTTACAATAATAAAACCAATCACATGAGTTTAATTGGGCTATGTCATTCACCACGCAATTTGAATCATCATTCAACACAACCATAATCCAATTATGAAATAAACATTAATCAAATAACTATATTGATTAAACATTGGATGTGTTTAAGCGATTTTCGCAAGCCAGTTGTGAAAGAGGTTTATAATTTGCATAGCTCATGAAACGAGATGTTGATTTTAAAACTCCAATATGTATTAATCTCATTAATACCTAAATCTCATAATCAAATTATGATTAAGTGAATTTATAATCTTATTATAAAGCCGCATATACAATACCTAATCGGCTTTCTAAGTGAATCTTAACATCCTATGTAAATTCAACATACCATTCGGCCTTTAAACATATAAAACCCATTTTTATCTTGCTAAATTAAATCCTAATCATGCATCATTAATTCAGCTACAATATGATAATAAGGCCAAAAAGATCAAACATAAAAATTATATCACATATAAAACGAATCATATATGTTGATGGTGCAAGTGGCTCTGATACCACTGTTGCTATTTGCGGCTCTATTATGACATTCATAAGTAATCATGGCAGCGAAAATAACAAAATTTTTATGCCTTGAATTCCCCCAATGACCCATGCATATCAACATATATAATTAAGGTTAGAAGATCTATCTTTCACCAAGGCTCGATTGTTCGGTTGTATGAGATGATAGTGTAGCTTTTAGCACCAAGAACCTGAATCACCTTGTGGAATCACATTGTCTTTGTGTGAACGTGGCTAGAGGTATCCACACGAACGAACTTACCTTGGATTGATTGTAGTGTACTAGCACTTTTTTAGAATCACTATTTTGAAACTCGCAAAATAATTTTTTCTCTTTGAAAGTGACACTCTCAAATTTAGCTAAGCCTTGGAAGAGTGA
>CAODLS012149248.1:0-16350 GCA_948243855.1 Flueggea neowawraea
TGAAGAGGTTTAGCTTTGGATGTTTTCCACCCACCTGAGCACAAATAAGTGCTAAAGAGACATCATCATGGAGAAAAAATTCAACCATTTGCAAACCTAGGTTGCTTTTCTTATTCTTTTCAAGTCTTCATGTTGCTTAGATAAAGTTGCTTCTCTTTTCAGGGAGTCAACATGCTCCTGTTGTCTTGATTTTTCCATTGCAATGCAATAACAGAATTCCTAGTTTTGATTGTCTAAATTGAGAATTATTTTTCTATCACAGGATAGCATCAGAGAGTTAGCATCTATAGGGGGAGCTCGCATGGACAGTGAATCTCAAGATAAATTCCGTTCTGGGATTTTGATGGCTCAAAGTCCTCATCAATCCATGGTATTATTGACATGTAATCTGCTTGTTTAGTATATTCTTATCACATTCTGTTACATTAGCTTGTCTTTCTCATATTATTGTCAATCTATTTTGTTTATTATCTTTCCCTTCCTCATTCCTTAATGTTCAGGATATGCATGGAATCTCTCCTAATCCTCATGCAGAAGAACATCATTTGGAAACAACAGATAATATTCACAGATACAAATACGAAAATGAATTTGCAGATAAAAGAACTATACTGTACAATGGAAACATGCATCCAAAATTGAATGAGAACAATTTTCAGGATTTCTCATTCAATCCTGAGAGGTTGGTCCAATCTAAATTTGTTTATTTAGTTTTGAACTTCCAATTCTTTTGTGATTGGTGTTACATATTTATCAGATGAACCAATTGCATATCGTAAAATCTGTTCATTATGGTGTTTGTTAATATGAAAATACTTTGCAAAGTAGAGCACAGCATTCAAGCATTTTTTTAACTACCTCTCACTGCCATGGTCCTGATTTCATAATCTTGCACTCTAATTAAATTTTGACCAAGAAAAAATGAACTCAATGAGGAATTCAGGTAATTTTGGGACTCATTCATTCATTCTGAATATGGTTTCTTGTACTTCCAATGGCAGTTTGCATAGTTTTTCATAGTTTTCAGAACTTCCTGAACTCTTCTTGTGCGCCTTTGCTTTGAGAAGAATATTTTTGGATGTTCTTGTTTGTACTTTTTTTTAATATACTATTAATGAGTGAGAGTTGAATGCTGGTGAAGTCATCTTTTAACTTTGTTTGGCATATGCTGGGAGGAAATGTGGCACTCTTGTTTCTTTCCATTAGCATGCTAGGAGTTAAAGTTTTTCCCACTGTAATTTTATTATAATGAAGGGGAAGTGAGACTAGATATTATTAAATTTTCACCATCATTACACTATTGACATTTTATTTTCCTGAGAAAGAAAAGTAATTGTCTTCTCCCTTTCTTATCCTTGTTTATACTCTTTAGAACACCCTTCCATTTTCTTCCCTTCTTGTAGCCATGTGTAATTGGGTCTGGGTTTACTCCATTTCATTCTTCATTTACCAAGCAATTCTGTCAGATGTAGGTTGTCACACTATGAATATTGCAAATGGTATTCTTAATATGATATAATCAGAACGTGCTTCCTTCAGTGACTCTAGATATGATTCCTTGATGTACTTTTGGATAGTAGTGTTGAATAGCTCATGAAAATCTGACTTTTATTTGAAGTGCAACATGCTTGACCTTCAATATCCAACCTAGTTTCATGGTAAAAAAAAAATCCAACCTAATTTTATTAGACAGGTTTGTATATATGATTATGACGTGATTCATGCTACATATTTATTGTTGTGGCTCAACAGATACTGTTCACTCTGTTAGGATACTTATTACTTGATATTCCAACTTCTAATCTGGCCTACTAAACATTGTTTGCAGGAATATTACTGGCTCTTCTGCCAATAATTTATTTGATAATGGCTTTGCAAATGCAAATGTACGAGAGATGACTAAAGATGTAGTTCACGCTATCATTACACATGAAGAGATTGCTTCTTCTGTATCTAATGGTGAGGAATATATTCTCATTTAAAACTCAGTTTTTGACTTTTGTTTAAATCTAAAAATATTAATAAATCAGTTTGTGAACTTTGATAAATTTAACACTGGTCTTTATCCTATAGAAGGACCTGGCGTAGAGGGTTTTCAGATTATTGGTGATGCTACTCCTGGAGAAAAACTCCTTGGATGTGGATATCCCGTCCGTGGAACTTCTCTTTGCATGTTTCAATGGGTTCGTCATCTTGACGATGGTACTAGACAGTATATTGAAGGTAATGAATCAAAATGAGTGTAACTTCCTTCTACTATTGTTGTTCAAACATTAATTGCATGTATGTTGCTTTTTTTCCTGTAATATTGGACTCAGGAGCCGCAAATCCAGAGTATGTTGTCACTGCTGATGATGTTGAATAGCTAATTGCAGTCGAGTGCATACCAATGGATGACCAAGGACGCCAGGTTAACTAATAAATAACATTTCTTGTATGATGTAGGCAGTATGTGAAAATCATGTTTACTTCATGAATGCATGGTAGAAAATCTAGCAACAGTACCCTAACTCATGGCATAAAACATCAGTTTCTTTTTGTGTGTGTAAAAGCACTTAAGAAATTAATCTATCTGGATCAAAATTTATTAACATTCATATTATTGAATTTGGATGCGGCTGATTTACAAAATTGAACCTGCAAAATTTCAGTGGGTTTGTGGATGATGCCATTTCTGTGGCTGGTTCACCACACCTTCGGCAATCAAAGTCCCAACATCTCACACCATTCCAAAAGATATATCAATTTTCCTTCGTGCAATCACAAGCTCCCATGCCGCCACAACACTCTATGTCACTCTAACAAATTGGTCCTTTTTTCTCATCATGGTAATCGAGGACTTCTTTTCTGTTTTTAGACCATCTTCATCAAGAGAATATTTAAGAATATCATTGTTATAGGGAGCGAAGTATTCCACGTACGCGGGTCTATGTAAATCACCTGCAATTTAAAACTTTGATTTACTATCCGCTTTTTGCTCTCTCCAATCTTGGCATACCCACCCATTGTTTTAAGTTTAACTAGTGAAGCTTTTTATGCATTCATGAATACGTTTAAAACCTGTTGTTTTAACAAGCCTTTTGTTTAAACTAGTGAAGCTTTTATGCATTCATTAAGATGTGTACAATCCATTTGTCTCTCTTATTGACTTGCATGTTGTAAATTAAACCTGTAATCTAATTGTTTTTTCGCTGTGCCATTTTTTTTTCCAGCTTTTCTAGCCGCAGTAGATACTTTAGCATATTTAAGTTACAAAAGAAATGGAGATTGTGTTTTCAGCTTCTATAATTTGTGACTATTATGTATTAACTGAAATCATCAAATTTTGTTTAATATTGAGAATATGTGCTGATTAATTTATTGCTATCAGGGAGAACTAGTGAAGGTCTTTGCCAACGATCAGAACAAGATAAAATGTGGTAAGTATGTTATGAGTTCATGTCTATTAGCATGCATGGAATCCTTGAAGATGCTTGAACTTTAAGCTCTTCTTGATATCTGCTGTGGTTTATACTGATGAGCAATGGGGTTTTCTTCTTTTTTTTTTCCAATCGAATGGTTTAAAATGTCAGTTTTAATATTTGAAGGAGCATACTTATTTGATTATTTCTGACATCTTAATTTGGTATTTTAACGAAGAATTAGTCTTGTCTTTTATATGTTCCCCTGTTATTGCCCTCTATGGTCAATATATTGAGATTTAGTTATAAGGTCTGAACCTTCACAATGGAATCATCCCAACATGTGAAACACAAAGAATTGGTTACTATTTTGTAGTAGTTATTCTTCAATGGTTGAATTGTAAATCTGAGAGGATGCTGGATGCATTTTGCAGTCCTTTTGTATGTGTACAGGTCAATAGAGGGAAGAATTCAGAACAGAATTACCACAAGGAAAAAGAAAAAGCAAAAAAAAAAATCCTCTAAATTTTTTGATAACTATTCTTAAATTGCTATATGTTTAGTTACCATGTATTTTCTTGTCATTTTTGTTTGTCAAACTTAAGAGGCTTATAAAAATGGATGTGAACCAATGTCATTCTCTATCAATATTTATTAATTTTGTCTACCTTTAAGAGAATACATATATATTTTGTATAATTCTCTATTGTTTTGATTTTGCAGACCCAGAGATGCAGAGGGAGATTGAAATGTATCTCTCAAAAGGTGAAGCTGCATTTAGCGTTCTCCAGCTGGTATGTTCGTCTTCTTTTGATAATTTATTTCATCTACAGCTATCTCCTCACTGCAAATGGAAAAGTTCATTTGTACATAAAATTTTCTGGGTTGTATTCTAATGATTTCAAAAGAAGATATTGGGGGAATTCCTAAGGAAGTGCGAATGTGATTGTTGGGTACGCTGAAATGCATTAATTAGTTTTTTTAAAAAATGAATTAATTAGTACTACATTATGTTTTCTAAAATTATAAATGACTTGCATGACAATAATCAAGAAAGTTGAGTTTTTAAATGGACTTTTTTTTTTATACGCTGGACACTGAATGGAACAAGAGGATAGAAATGAACATGGTGTCACAACTTGAACAATTTGTTGACAAATTTGAGCAGGGTTTGTTTGTGGCCCATAGAACTTGTTGATGAATTTTCAGGACATGAACTCAGAATCTTTGTTATTTTCTTTTTTACTTTATAGCACATGATTGCAAGACATCAAATGTGTTTGTTTGTAGTTTAGGTGCTTCCCTTAAGTTCATCAACGAGAACTAGCATCTAGTATTAGCAGTTTACAAAATCAGGTGACTGTAAGTCTATGAAGAAGAATGTTATCTGACGAATTTTAGACCTACCTTCCTAGAAATATTCATTTTTATAGGATGAAATCCAATAAATGCAACCTTTGATTTGGCAATGGAGCTATCCTTGCCATATGCTTGAAAATTATTCAAAAAATAAATAAATAAAACTTTCAGAGAAGTTTTAGAGACTGTTTACTTTCTTCAAATTCAATGAGTTTGTGGAATTCCATTGGGACTCTGTCTCATGGCATATTTTATACTATGATTTTGAAACATTAGAAGTGTTGCCTTTTAAATTTTCTGAAGTTATGTGAGTATTATGCAAGTCTATTATGCCAATACATTCATATCATCATTCTTTAGTTTGCCCAATTTCATTTGTTAGCAGTGAAACATGTGCTACTGCAAGATATTAAAAATATAGAAATTTCTTGGCATTAAATTGGTCATTGTATATCAAAATCCCTTTCAAATTCCATGGTTGTGTGTTTTGAACATCAGTTATAATAGCTACTTGATTAGTGGATATATGATGATTGTACCTAATTCTCTTAAAATAGTGTTTTGTTAGTTAATAGGATAAAAAATATAGATGGTCACTCAACTTAGTCAGTTTTCCTATGTAGTTTCCAAACTTAATTGACATTAATACATTACAGCATCTACGCTAGCGTTTTATATGGATAGTGATGATTCGTAAACTAGGGTTTGTTGGTGGTAATTTAAGGTTGGCTGTATAAAGTTATTTCTAAGCCCTGTTGTGGATGTCGTTAATGAGCTAATATGCCATATCACTATTTTATTAAAAACTGTGACAAAATTTTAATGATCATATTGAAGAATTTGCTAAAGTTGACTGCTTTTCCCTCAGTTACTATTTATTACAAGATTGCTCAACCTACATGACCACCAAAATAAGCACATCTAAGATGAGCTCCTAGGATGGTTTAAATAGAGAAAAGATTAAATAATAAATATTTTAAGAAGATGACCGAGGTAGTTTCCATAAAGCCACTAGTTCAGGAAAGGTTATTCAATATGAGTCATTTTAGAAACACATATCAACAGATCCAATTGTGAAAGTGTGATGAGAGAAGCATAGAAATGGATAAGGCCGATATCCTAGAAGTGATATGGCATGAGACTGAAAAATATTTTGCGAGAATTTCTGTGAAATTTGACCTTGGATATGACACACAACAAGAACAAAATTAGGATTCATGCACTCAGTAACTTGGTGTGAGGCTTAGTATGGTCCAGTACTCGATCATTTTGCTATATATATATATATATATATAAGTCACCACCTAAATTCCCTTAATCTTTGAATTGTTGAATTCTCCTAATTTTTCCATGTGTTCTATGCAGTAATATGATTGAAAGAAAAAATAGAGATGACACATTTGTTTTTTGCATGATCAATTTATTGTACTGTTTGCCTTGCGTCTTGTTTGCATTGAAATGCTTCATTGTAATGGAAATTGTTCGATTAGAACAACTTTTCTTTTTTTTTTTTTTTAAGGAAATTATAACAACTTAAGTACTTCAAACATCACGAGATAACCTCTTTTTCTTGTTCCCACAGACCGACTCACCTGACAACTGGGAGGCAACAACTCTAGTATTGAAACAGTCCGGTTACCAAATTAGTAGCAATATTACTGGCACTGTGCTAGTTGGAGAGAAATTCTCGAAGGACTTGGCAGTATGCTAGCTACTTTTTATGCTTTGCTCTTTTCTTCTCACACTAAAACAATTCTACTTTTATCTTTTCTATAGAATAGCTTCTTACCTTTTTTCTGCCGTTTACATTACAGAACAAAATTCCTTCTGGGCTGTCAACACAACTTGTTTTGGCATGTCCAAATGGATCTTATCATCCTCTTAGCACATATAATGTCAGGTAAGTTTTAATCTTTCCTGTCATGCCTAGACATATATTAATTATTATGATATCTGGTCATATTTCAGAATGTTAGGAGGCCTATAGAAATGTTCATCTACTTTCTTTACTGTCATATGCTGTCATATGAAGAATTCTATTGGCATAAGAACTAAAATGAAAAAAAAAAAAAAAGAATAGGCCAAGTATCAGAATCAATGTCCGAGTCGCCTTTCTCCCACTATGATGATTATCAGAATAACCTTGATAACTGTAGTAGATTGAATTCTGCATGTTTCATCAGTGAAGAAAAATGACATGCTGAGGATTCGAATCAAGTTTTCCTTAAATATCAATCCAGTTGGGTCCATTTAGTTCACCAGGCATAGGTATAGATGGGCATTGAATTCCGAATATTTTTGTTTGGTTTTCTATTTTCAGAAAAAGTGAAATGCATGTTAGATGAAAAATTCGTAAGGATTGCATATCACCCTGGATCTATGGGATTATGGTATTAGTTGTACTATAGGATTTTTCAGTGAAAAATGTTTCATAAATTAGTTCAATTCCGTGGATGCATTTATCCATTTGTTTTTTTTTTTTTGGATTTCACTAATCGTCAAACATGACAAAGAATTGATAGAATACATGGCATTGGATGTTTCTTGATTTGCTCCACACTCCTGACTCCTTTAACAACCAACTTCAAACCAAAGAAAATTATTCAGCTTTGTGCCATAAACTGAGTACAATGGCAGTAGTGAAGTGAAGCAACTACCCATACTGGAGACCCAACTCAGCTGGTAAGCAAACAATGACTTGTAGGTCAGGTCCTGAGTTCAAATCCCATGGACAATAACTATAAAAAAAATACCCATAGTTTACTGATCAATGTTAAGGAAGAAGATTTGGACGTGATGTTAGACTGCACATGAATGGCAACTGAAACTTTGT
Source organism: Flueggea neowawraea (assembly GCA_948243855.1). Classification (NCBI taxonomy): domain Eukaryota; kingdom Viridiplantae; phylum Streptophyta; class Magnoliopsida; order Malpighiales; family Phyllanthaceae; genus Flueggea; species Flueggea neowawraea. The sequence continues at coordinate 7,594 of CAODLS012149248.1, forward strand.
TGTGATGACATGAATAAAACCATCTTAAGAATCATGCCTGTTTGTAGGCCTTTGCTTGACTAAAACGGTGAACTGTTTCAGCAGGAGAAGCCTTTAGTCCATGTTGTCTAGTTATCCTCATACCTCTTAAGTACCATCAAGAACTAGAAACATTGAGCTTGTGTGATTATCTGCACCTTCGATAAGAAAAATGAAACGCATGCATACACAACTTTCTAATGTTTTCAACTACTTCATTTACGAATATATCATCTTTAATCATACTAAAAATGACAGTAATATCAAATTATTTACTATTTTATTTTTTGTTTTCTGATTATTTTAATGCTCCTTACATGATGCTAGTGTATTCTTATGCAGAATACGTGATACCCTTGTTTTAACCATGCGAATGTTCCAAACCAAGGTATCACATTTCTCTCATCCAGATGTACTTGGAAGATATTTTAATTTCGTGTGCTCAATGCTTTTCTTTTCCATTTGATACTATTTTAAGTTTATTTTATGCTTTTCAGAAATTATTCCATGACCATTAATGTTTCCATTTCTTATTACATGTGCATATGTTTTTTTTTCCTTTTTTGTCACCATATAATATTCATCCTATCTTGGATATGGCTGGGGATTAGCTGTAAGAATTAATGTTTCTCATTTCTTAAGGGTGGTGGGTAACTTGTAGCAAATTCAGGACACCAGCTAGTGCTAGAAAACTTGGTTACCTTTTCTTTCCCAATCTTCATTGGAAATTTAACGTATCGTAAAACTAAAACATTGATCTGTAATATGTCTGAAAATGGCATTTAACTTTTCACTTTGCATTATTGCCCGATGAGACATTATGATAGAGGCAAATATCTACATATGGTTATGCTTCATTGCTTTTTCAACTATATGTTTCAGAATTTCTCGAATCTGTATTTTAGGAATACCGACAACTCCCTCCTTCGGGTTCCTTACGCCTATAAATTTATCTAACACTATAACTTTCTTTCTTGTTCTGTGTACTTGAAGCATTAATATATGTTGAACTTCAAGAATTTGCGTCTTTGGGTTCTTTTTCCTTTTCTGGATCTGAAGTGCAATTCTTGTAGTGTTTCCTATTCAAGTTAAACGTTTTTTGGTCTGACACCATGTTTTGCACATGTATTTGTGACAGGCGCTGGATGATAAGAGAAAAGCTAGAGCATAAAGGCATAAATCTCATCAATTATCTTAACAAATCCGTAATCAACATTCGTTCACGCAACATGGAGAACATAACGGAATAAATCTGCAGGAAAGTTTTTCTTGTCTCCACTTCAGTTAATACAAAGCAAATATTCTTATGTTCATGTTTATGTAATCTGTAAATTGAGTCAATATATACCATTCATACTTACAAGGTGGATCACACACACGGAACATGTAGTGCATTTATATAACATGTAATGGTAGTTTCTCTTTTTTGGCTTCTTCCAAGTAATTTCATTATGCAGAATCATGAACATGTTAAAATTCAAGAAAGTTACACATTTTTTTCTGAACTTGCAATAGAATGAATAGTATTGGTATTTTTTTGCTTTTGGAAGATATAGGAATGGAATATAGACTTGAGCATTTCAATTAAATGCATCTTTAGCTTTTACTTTTTCGGAATTGTTTTCGAATGGTTTAATAATAAAAGGAAGATAGCTTAGGGGTTGTTTAGTTCAGATAATTTTTTATTGTTTTCTAGAAAAAAGAGATGAAAAAATGAAAAATTTGTTCAAAAAAAATTTTAATTAGTAAATGTATTTTCAAAATGTTTTCAATTTTCAAAAAATAGAAACAAAAAAGAAAATAGAAAACTGTTTTTTAAATTAAACATAGTATTAATGTTTAACATAGGCTATGCTTCTCGTGTTCCAAAAATTCTTCCGTTAATCATCTTGGTGACCAATTGTTATTCAAAATTGGAGCCTCTAATTTTGGACATGAAAATTTAGGAATTGTGATAATTGATATTTTCGCTCTGATGCAGGTGTAATAGAAAAGCTATGGGACTATTTGATTAAGAAAATTTTTTATTATTTTTTAGAAAACTAGAAAATAGATATGAAAAAATAAAAAATTGTTCAATTTTTTTTTTAATTAACAAATAGTTTTTCTAAATATTTTTAATTTTTAGAAAATAGAAACAAAATAGAAAACAAAAAAAAATTGTTTTCTCAACTAAACATAATTTGTTCTTGAGTTTGAAATTTCAAACTTTTAATCTCTTAAGTTGAAAATGAAAATCTCAAAATATTTTCAAAAGTAAATAGAAAAAAGTTTTCATCAAAATTTATATAGATGTTAAGAGACACATTATACCATATTTTCTGATTTTTTCCCTATTTTATAAAACAAGAGTTTTATTTATTTTATATAATTTCTTTGAAGTAATTTTTAATTTGTAATAACAAACCAAAAATGCTTTTATATTTCATTTGTTTTAATACCAAAAAATACATTTTTTCTATTTTTTTCATAAAAAGCTTTTTGTGCATTTAAACATATCCTAAAATAAATATTATCAAAAAAAATTTGAGTCATTGCTGCAGTCCCGTGACCCGATAATTATATGGAGTATAGGAGTGTAATGGAGGTAAATAGAATGAGTTTTAGAGTGTTTAAATCTAGTGTAATAAAATAGCCTTGAGTTTATTTACGAATTTTAAAAATTATTTTAAATTTGACTTATTTATATATCGAGTGTAAAAAAATAATTTAAATTTAAATTATTTGTGTACATGTATATTTGTAAGCCGAACAACCAACCGCTCACGAATAATTAGGCTGATTTGCACTTCACACGGGGCGACAACAAAAGAAAATAATTGGACACTATTTTGTCTCTTAACTTTCATTTTCATTGAAGTGTGAAGCTGAAACTAACAAAAACCTGACGTGGCATTCCCTGCTTTACAATTTGTCAGGAAGTAGATAAGAGAGCGGTGGCTTCCACAAGAAATGCAAGAAGGCCACTCACCAACACTTGACCAACCACTGACGCCTGGGTGGTACTTCAACTAATTTGATTATTGTTCTCTTTGATGCAAAATCACTCGCTCAAATAAGTCAGCAAGACGATCATCATCATAAAACAATACCCTGTTCCAAAATCAAAGCAAAGCAAAAGAAATGACCCCACAAATAGCTTGTAGTTAGTATTGGAATCGTTTTTAGTACGAAAGAATCAAGGGTTCGACAATAAAACAACTAAATGATTTTCTAAAAAAAAAAGAACTGACCCATTAAGCACTTAAAACAAATATAATGACGGCTCTCCTAGCGTTCAGGATTCGAAACTCTCTTGATTTTTGGGGGACGGATAGATCGGAATAAGTTTTCGTGAAAAGAAAAAGTAGAATATAAGTAGTGTGACACTTCATCTCCCGTTGCTTTTCTGCCCCACTCTTTTTCTTTTCTATCACTTCCCTCCCTCTCTCTCTTTCTTTATATGTTCCTTGTTTGGAATTCCAAAATATTTTGGCAAATTCTGCAACAATACTTGGTAAAGTTGATTCAAGAGAATTCAGAAAATGGGTTCTGCAGGAAACCAGAATATTCCATGGACAACATACGACACTTACAAAGACTGTTCCCAAGGAATTTGCAGCATATACTGCCCACAGTGGAGCTACATAGTTTTCCCTCCACCACCACCCTTCAGTTCAGCCTAGAAGACGACGGTTCCGCCACCGATTTCGCTCCTCTCATTATCGCCGTCATCGGCGTCTTGGCCAGTGCTTTCATATTGGTAAGTTATTACACCATCATCTCCAAATACTGTAGAAGACGAAACCACAGTGGTAGTAATTTAGAATTGAATGAGAATCAAGACCAAGTTGGTAATGATTCATTGCAAGTACTTTCAGCAGGATTAGATGAGACAATTATAAAGTCTGTCACAGTTTGTAAGTACAAGAAAGATGATGGGTTGATTGATGGCACAGATTGCTCTGTTTGTCTCAATGAGTTTCAAGAAAATGAGAGCCTTAGATTGTTACCAAGGTGTAACCATGCCTTTCACATCCCTTGTATCGATACTTGGCTTAAATCTCATGCTAGTTGCCCCCTTTGTCGTGCTCATATTGCTCCGGCAGCCATTTTGCCCCCTCAGGCTCCGGTCCCTGTCCGGGCTGAAACTGCTTCAAGCAATGGCAATGTATCTGCTCTTGAGTGCCAGCATAGAAGCCATGATGCTGTTCTTGTGGTTCAGGATTTAGAAGGGAGTGGTTGCGAAGAACATGTTACTGTTCTTGTTGAAGATGATGCACCAAAGATTAACGTTCAAGATCTTGGAAGTGACAATGTGGTTGAGTCTAGACAAGATTTGATCCTGCCATCTGCTTCATTGAACTCGTCTCTGTGCCCAAATAGGCAAGTCTCGATTGCTGACATTTTACGGATTAGCGAAGAAGAAGAAGAAGATAATTATGAAGATCATGAAGGGACCGATAGTACTAAGAGTGGAAGTGGAAAGCTGAATTTGGTTAAGGGTCCTCTTTGTATGAGAAGATCTGTTACAACAGGCAGATTCATGTTCTCCAGGTATGAGAAACGTAGGAGTTCTATGATTCCAAACAGGGCATAGTTTTTTTTCTTTTTAATCTTTCTTCTATGATGTATATAAACCATTAATTCTTTTCTTTTGTAGCTTGAGAGAAACACCATTGTAGAGATCTTGCATATGATTCAATCACTAAAACAATGAAATTGATCTTTGATACTGATAATTCTATGAACTATGATGACTCTTTGTAGATATAATTCTTCAATGCAGCTGAATTTTCATAAAGGGGTGGCTTAATTTCTTCCTGTTTGGTTCTTCAATATAAGAATTTGTTCATGAATAAGATTTGTTCGACTTCATTTCCACAGTTCAATAAATGTTTTGTTGGTTGAATTGATAAATGAGTATATTAAAGCTTCATTTAAGATTATATTGGCAAACAAACTTACATAATAATTGAAAAGAAAATTCTATTCATTAGCATCATAAACAAGCCTTTATTACTCTTTTCATCTAAAAATTTTTTTTTTCTTTTATTTTGAACTGGATTTTTTTTCGAAATTTAGATTTATTTTCTTTTTAGGTTAATCGATGTATAACATTTTACTATGTTGTTTCATTAAAGTATATATGATAGTGCTAATAATTATCAATTGAATTAGTAAGATATGTTTCGAAAAGACTTTTTAAAAAATTCTTTTAAAATCAAAATTTCTAACTAGAATATGAATTCTGAATCTGTACAAAGGGAATATCTTAAATATGTGACTCAATTATAATTTAAATTTGACCCCAGTGTTTATATTTAATATGTACAGAAATTAATTATGAAATTAATTTATACCAAAAATTGTATATAAATGTTGATTTCTTATTATAGTATTTTAATTAATTTATCATTAAACTCATAAATAAACAGAAATCGTGTATTTAATTAAATATATCAAAACTCAATTTGATCCAACTCATCTAATAAAAAAGTCTAACTTAAAATATTCTAACATTCTTTTATCAAACATATTAGACATGAATACCACAACCTCGGTTCAATTAAATTACACTAGAAATTCCAAATTTAACATTTGCGTAATGTAGAATTAAGTAGCTAAATCTTTAAGCAATGCCAGCTAATAGCTAAAAGTGGAAGAAAACAAATTATATGAAGACTCTCATTGCCATAATGACACACTTGCAGCATTGTCACCTTCACTTCAAAAAAACAAACAAGACACTACTCATAATTATTCGTGGCAAGTTAGCTCGTCTTTCTCTAGCATTCGTTTTGCATCGAAGTTCAAGTCCTTTCAAGATAATTCATTCAGATGTATGGGGCCCTACTTCAATTCAGTCGAATTTAGGTCATAGGTACTTTGTCATTTTTGTTGATGACAATACTCATTTGACAAGGATTTTTTTTCTTCGTAATAAAAGTGATGTTGATTCTATATTAGAAATAATTTGGGTGATCTATCATAGTTGCAAATTCAAGGTATTAGAAGAGTTAAATCCTTTGTCGTCCCTAAAGTATAGTGAAATCTTCTCTTCGATCCTTTGGTTTTGAAAAAACTCATCTCCCCTCCCCGAGGTTCCATGAAGCGTTCAGTCGTTCGTCCAACATTAAAAATTCTGTCAGTTTTATTGATGTGACATGAAATTTGAAATAAAGTAAATTTTAATTATTGATTTACCCCTTGCATAGTTTTGCTAATGTTCACAGTTTTTAACACACTCAAATATCTAAAACCAAACAAACTCACACTCTAAAAATCCAAACAAACCGACCCACCCCACTCTCAAAAACCAAAACAAACCTGACTCTCAAAAACCAAAACAAACCCTTCTAAACAATGTTAAAAACCCAACTGAAGCCATTGTTCCTTCTTCTTCTTCTTCTTCTTCTTCTTCTTCTTTTTCCTTTTTTTCCTCTTCCTCCTCTTCCTCTTCCTCTTTTTCTTCCTCTTTTTCTTCCCCTTCCTCTTTTTTCTTCCTCTTCCTCTTCTTTTTCTTCTTCTTTTTCTTCTTCTTCTTCCAAAGTCAGGATAATCCAGCAAAGGATCCAAACTGTTCATAGTCCACAAAAGAGTTATGCAGACCCAAAGCGTAAGCATTTGGAATTTAAAATTAGAGACCATGTATTTCTCAAGATCTCACCGATGAAGGGTGTGATGAGATTTGGGAAGAATGGCAAGTTGAGCCCGAGATACATTGGTCTATTTGAGATCATTGGCCGTGTAGGGTCTGTTGCATATGAGTTGGCGTTGCCACCTCATTTTGCTTCTGTTCACCCGGTGTTCCACATATAACTTTTGAGAAAAATGTTGCTAATCCATCTCACTTTTTAGCACCTCAGTCTGTCGAGATCCGATATGATTTATGTTACGATGAGGATCCTATAAGGATTGTCGATGGAGAAGTTAAGAGGTTGCAGAACAAGGAGATAGCATCGGTAAAAGTGATATGGAGACATCATTCTATTGAGGAGGCTACCTGGGAGTCTGAGGATGAGATACAACACAGATATCTGCATTTGTTTGACTCTGTTGATTCCTAGGTCAATGCCTTCATTTTTGTCTTTGCATATTTATTTCTGCATTTTGTCTTTGCATTTTTGTTTCCGCATAATGGTATGATGGCTAGCTAGTTGAGACTTAGCTGAATAATTCTGACTTGAGAGTTTAGTATCGATCCCAGTGGGATTTGTTTTGTTTCAAAATTTGAGCGAGGACGAATTTCTTTTGAGGGGGGAAGTATGTAATATCTCATACTATTATAGTCAGAGTAATGTAGCATTTTGTCTAGTTTTGAGGTGTTTTGGATGTGAGGAATTTTGATTTTTTGAGGTTTGCTTTCGGTTGATAACGTTCTACGTGCGTTTTGGGTGTGTTGGAGAGTCTGGAAGTCGTCTACGTACGTAGATAAAGTATTCTGCGCTCATTGATCGACGTATGAGATGGGCTATGGATGTGCCTCAGCACATCTACGTGCATTGGAGAGGTTCTGTGTATGTGGAACGTCCCTAGAACGTGCACCGTGAGTGTGAGGAGAGAACTATGTGCATTGTACAAGGTGTAACGTGCATTGATCTTGGTTCTAAGGATGGGAAAACATCAACTCAAACTTCTGTTGTGTTGAGGAGGGTACAACCCATGAAGAAAACGGGACTACGTGCGTATAAGAGGCACTGCACACGTAGAAGCAAGTTTTCTACAATAGTGTAAGTGAAACATGGCATGTCGGTTGTGTGAGACTATAAATACATCCAACTTCTTTCTTCTCTGTCAGAACTCACTCGCAGCCACTGAAATAAATCTCTCCATCATAGTTTTCCATTTCCTTTGTTTCTCTTATTTTTCTTTGCTTTCATTTGGAGTTCTAAGGTAAGAATCACTACTTAATCCCTTCTTTTCCCGTTTTGATCATAGATCATGCATCTAGGGATTTTGGTTGAGATTGATGGATAGTCCTAATCTCTTTGTTTCTGATGGATTGGAGTTGTTTGATGTTAGGTTATGATTGATTGAGGTTGGAACCAATAAATTCTAGTTTTGGTTTTGAGAGTTTTTGTGTTTGTGTGATATAGGTGTAATTCAAGCTAGGGTTTGGATTTCCATGGATTTCTGATTTATTAGTTCATTTCTATTATATATTGAAGAATATGAGTTGGAGAAACCATAATCATAATTGGTTTTGGTGGATTTGATGATTTGTATCTTGAGGTGTAATAGGTCCAAAATTAAGAATTTTGATTCTTAATGATTTTGATTTGTTTTAAGAAAGAGGATGTTAGATTCATGTTTTTTAGGATGATTAGAGCACTTGAGAGCGTTTGGTTAGTTGGGAGAAGATCGTTTGAGAGTTTGGCATTTGCATTGCATTGCACTCAAACATTCTATACGGTTACAATACATATTTTGATGATTGTTATGTTGTATTTGTTATAGCATCTTGTGCTTGTCAGCACCAGCATCCACCCACCAACGGTCTTTGATTGGATTTCTAGAGCTTAGGACATCCAGGTGAGTGGATGACAACTTCAGACACATAGGTTGTATCTCGAAACTGTATAGTTTGTTTTTGAAGTGTGTTATCACATATTTAAAAACTTGACTAATCTAAGGTTTGGTCAATTATATGAAATGGATTATGTGATTAAATATTCACAGCTTTGTTTTTAAGAAATTATATATATATATATATATATATATATATGTGTGTGTGTGTGTGTGTGTGTGTGTGTGTGT
>CAODLS012149516.1:0-15468 GCA_948243855.1 Flueggea neowawraea
TTGATGAATGGTCTTATAATTAGTGTTGTTAGCTACAGAGTTGAATGGTTTAAGAAATGGGAAGATGACAAGTTTAGTTTCAAAACCAGAATTATTGGTGCCTTATGGGGAGATAATGACAGGGGTTGTCCATTCTACATAGTGTTGATGATTTAAGCATAATTGCAATCTGTATACGACAGCGTATAGTTGTTTGCATGCGTAGGCCATGGATTTGACGTGAAAGATTATGATTTCTTCTTACCTACTTTTGTTTCTACGATGATGCATGATTAACGTGCCAAGCTAGAGTCTACGTTCAATTATTAAATATTCTTCAATTGTAGTGGTAAAACCTAAAATCTATGCTTTATTGCTTTATATTCATCAGAATTTATATTCTTTTATTCAATAGGGTGTTTAAATTATCATTTTAAAACATCGAAATATGTTTATAAACACCAGATAACAATTTTTTTAATCAAATGTACGAAGATTTCATTACTTTAAATCCTCTGCTAATTTAGCACCAATACTGATAAGTGAGGCGAAAACCCGAATATGAGGACTAGACATAAAATGTGCCGCCTTGTTTATCATTGAATCAACAGTTTATTAGTCTATGTAATTAAGCATTCCAAACTAGTGTCTGAATTTATAGATCGTGACAAGTTAATTTTATGGTGCAAGGGATGGTAAACCTTTAATGTCCCATACTATGATAATTACTAGGGAGTTAGAAAGCATGAGAAATAGAGGAGTAATAGTGAAAAAGGATAGAGGAGGAAGGTAGTGTCGTTTTCCTAAAATCAAAGTCATTTTCCAAGACATGGAAACTAATTTGGAGGGTGGGAAGCTATTCCATAAAGATTTTGGAGGAAACTCACCAAAACAAATGCTAATAATTGCAGCAATATTATGTATGGATCTCATTCTTAGTAGGTGGCTATCAAGAGCTGGTGTGGAGGAAGGTGGCGACTAGCTTTTGGTGGAAAATGAGGCTTACTTTTTGGTTCCTTCCATCTGCAATATTGTCTGTTTCAGCTCTAGAAGGCCATGGATCACCAAATGAACTAACCTACCCAGTTCCAAGCTAGGCTGGCACTTGCAGAAGTGGAAAAATTGGTAGGTCACTTATTGACATACAGGATTTGGATGCTTAGTCATTGGCCCAATTGGCCTGGACCCTCTTGTGCATGTGTGTGGGGGCCAATTTTATCAATGCCAAGAAGCCACCCTGTTCTTCCAAGGACCACATTCTCTCACACTGTGCCAACCGTTCTCTTGTTGTTCCCAACTTTTAATTTTCCTGTTTCCATTCAAATTCTTTAACTTTCTTGGAAAGTGTGTTGATTCCTCGAAGAAAACTAGAAATTCTGCCTTCAATCAACAATCCGGGTGACATGTTGCTCTCTGCTGTGGGGAGGCCATTCAGGGATTCGAGTGACGTTACATTATTTAACCCAAAGATGATTTCGGTAGTAATAAATTAATTTTCTGTGCTTCATTAATATTTTTTACTATAAAGATGAATGTTGAATCTCAATAGATGATGCATACATTCAATTATTTGAGCAAATTGGAGTGGATATGTGTTAATTTTTGGTTTAGTGAATTTCATAAATTCGATTGTCCTACCGTGGTTGTAAGTTTTCTCGTGTGTGTAAACATTATCATATTCTTTTATCAGCATTCGCCACTTTTGTTGAAAAAGAAACGAAAGTGTTAAAAAAGACAGAAAAGTAATTTATTTTTTATGTTCTCAGGTTGTTTCCCACTGCATTGACAGGAACACACATAAGGAAGAGTAGAATTTGGAAGAACCCAATAACACAACCAAAAAGGAACAAAGAGATCTAATGCCTTTTTTTTTACACCCATTTCACTGAAGATTGACTAGCAGTGGCAGAGAAAATACAAAACAGGTAATAAGCATTGCATTATGTCATTTCCATTTTCTTCCTTGGTAACCACCTGCCAACACATTAAACAAATCACCACATAATTAGACCATCTTAAGTATCTTAACTAACTTCAGTAACATTCCAAACAAGATTATTAATGATAATACAAACATGATCTCTAATTAATTACCTGGTAGTTTTGAAGCTGATTTCTCAGACTGAAAGAATCCAAAATGTTTCTTGATTCCAGATTTGCCCTGCCACAATAGGAAACTTGCATTGGCATTTCTTTCTTGCATTGACTAGTGAAAGGACAGAATTTTTGAGTATTACATAGGTAAGTACCTTAGAATGTGTATTGGCAGAGAAACCTTGTGAGAATTCAAGAACATGTTCCATTGAAGATTCATTCTTGGTCATTTTCTATAATGATCAATACCAAGAAGATGTGAATTCAGAGTTCAAGAACACATAAAATAACCAATGAGCTTGTTGCTCATTAGTACTAAAATTGTCTCTACCATTAACACTAAGGGTTTTGAATTTGATTTTCGGTGGAGCAAATTAAATGACTTGTAAAAAGCCAAAAACACAGAAAATACAAAGAAACCAAAAGACCAATTCTTTACAGAACTTGCCTTGCTCAATTCAGGGGAACTAGCAGTGTCATCAAGATACAAATGTTGTTGGCTTCGACCATGTTCCTTGCCCTTCTTTTTGTTTCTGTTCTTTGTTGCAAACTGATCAAAGCAATCTTCATCCTCTACACAATAATGTGGAGGTCCAGAAGATGCATCAGAAACCATCGACAAGTCCTCCTCTTCATTATCACCACCATTTCTTGTATAGTCTTCATCAACAAACCGACTAAAACCGTGGTACTGACTGTTTGTAAGAGAGGATTGATCCAAGTACATTGTCCAACCAGACTCACATCCACTACTACTACAATGAGAAGCTGACAGATTCATTCTCAGAATCCGAAAACTCGAACCGGGTTGTCTCAGTTTCTGTGTTTACAAAGGATAGTTATTGGTTACAACCAGAAGCAGTAACAGTGAGGTAGTGACCAATAGAAGAGGAAAATGCAATGAGAGCGAGTTAGAAGGTGTTTGGAGAGGTGTATATAAGCAGAAGAGAATAAGAGTGGAGCTAAGAAAAAGCCAAACGAATCACATTCAAATCCTAGACTAATTTTGTCCTTTGCTATATCCTCTCTTATTATTTTTATGTATATGAATCAATCAAAACTGCCAGTTGGCTTTGGGTGTGCATGTATGGAAGACTGAGAGAAAGGGAACAACAGCAACAGGTGAAACTGGTATATGTTTAGTGTTACAAACAGGGTTTTTTATCACTTCATGTATAATTATGGTAATACTTGGCTTTACTACATTAGTCCCTACACCACCTTCACTTCATTGGACGCTTTTTAACTCTTCTTTAAATTACTACAACCGCGTCAAATTGTTTTCTAATCGTATAGCTCATTTCTTGTATGAATATTTGAACGCCTTAAGTTTCTAATTTTATTGACTTTTAAGGTGAAAAAATTTAGTATAAGGAAGTTAAGATCCCAACAGTTGTTTGGATTGTGTGTTTTTATTATTTTACTGCAAAATGATCATTGATTAAGATTTTCTTTCCTTTTTTTTTTTCTTTGGAAAGCTGCAATTATATGTATTCCTCTGATCCTCTCTCAGTTAGCTAAGGCATTAGGATTGTTGTAGGCGTCCACTATTCATTGTGTAATAATTTGAGTTTCAAACGGAAAAGGGCAGATAGCCATGGCAGTCACTGATGCATACACAATCATGTTATTTTTTCATAGTCGTAATGCGGTCACAGACATCGAATTTCCTTTATACTGTTCAAAACAGTTGAAATCCATTATTTGAAACAATCTGATCCTGGAATCAGGCCAAAAGTACCCTCTTCGAATTTAATCAACTAATGCTTTCAGGTTCTTAGTATTTGAATGATTTGTCGGTATGGTGGTCTTACGATTCATCGAATTATCATGAATTATCAGAACAACGAACAGAGCACGTTATCATTACAAATTTAAATTTATACTCTATAAGTATTAGAGTCGTTTTCATCGATTAATTATCGATGATTCGATTTCTTTTCCAAATCAGAAACAGAAGACATTGATCAGGATATTAGGCTTTTAAACAATGCAGAGTGTTGACAGATGGGAAGAGAAGAACAGGGCAATACCGAACTAAACAGTAACAGAGCCGCAAGGGGCGCGATTGGCTGGAGACAGATGCGTGCCTTGAACAACGTAAACAGTTCTTCTTTCGTTCCATTTGATTTGACACAGAATTATTGATTCGCACTTCCTGGGTTGGATGAGTGCACATTACAAACTGGAAATTTTCCTGTCCCCACGCTTTGTTAAAGCCTTTTCTTTTGCTTTAATTTCTTACTTACTCATTGTCATTGACCCTTCGTTGTTCATTCATATATATAGTATTCTGGGCGGAGACTCGGACTCAGCCTCCGTCTGCGTCAAAATTGGAGACTCGTGTGCTTGACTCTATCAGTCCTCTTCGTACTAGTCTGTTTTTTTTTTGAACTGAACTTCGTACTAGTCTGTTATTTTTTAATTTATGCTAGAATCCAATGTGATCAAGCAATCATTTGTTATTAAAATCATATGAAGGGTCCATTGTGGCCAGTAAACTCAATATTAACGAGTTTTTTTTCATATTGAGAAGAGAAACTCCCATTACTTCATCACAGTCTTAGCGATAACGTGACCATTAGAAGGTATTATGTAACACCTAAAATCCTAGCTACGTACATGGCATCAGCGGTACAATGATGGGTTGTCTGTGTAAAAATAGGAAAACACAATAATGATGCATGATATGAGCATGTGTGGTTAAACTAAATGCATAATGTGCAACATGGGTTAGTAACAAAAACATATCCTGCTTTAAGGTAGAAAATCCACCCTCGTACACCCAAGATAGCTGTTTCCGGGAATGTTGTGTGAATCTTAAAATTTTATCAGTACTTATAACCTTCTAATGTCAAAACTTAGATTTTGATTTAACATTCTCCTCGTATTTAGATATTCCTCAAATTACATTGAATCAAACACTCGATCTCTTATTATTAGAAATGATTTTAAATCGTTTATGGTAATTGTTGATAATAGTTGATAGTGGGGTCAACGTTTTCGCTAATTAAGTTATCCACATGAAGGAATCTTAAAAAAATACTAAGTAGGGGTGAATCGAATTTATGAGGGTTAAGACTACGAAAATAATGAGTTTGAACATAGTTGCAGATCACAGAAATAAAGAGGTAGAAAAATCCATGGAGAAGCCTTAAATCAGGGAAACTGTTGAAGTGGGTGATAGGAGATACAATGATTATGAAGTGTGACTAAAAGAAAAGATGGATCATTGGGTCAGTGTATGATCTTCGTCTCTGAATCAAAATGGTCCCAGACACTAATGTGCGCATGCCTCTTGTTAGCTTGTGACCCTTTGCCAGTCCATAAAAAATACAAATCTATGCATATATATCATCCGTAATTCCCGTCTAAGCGCACTGATCTTCACCATAGACCACACCCCACCCCTCCCTTCCTCTCATTTCAACTTAACCTATCTCCATTCACCATACCAATAGATTCGTAGCTCATCGGTAATAAAGTTGCATCCAACACTAAAGAGTCGGACGGTTTGATTAATGGTGAAAGTCAGTAATATCTTGACAGAAGTTTTCTTTGACAATTTTAATTTCTAACCACACAACTATACTAATCAGCAACTGTAGTAGCTGGATTGAGGAGCATCTAATTCTAAACAAGGTGTCTAATGGTTTTGGATCTAAACATATCATTATATTTTAACCAACGCGTTTTCTTGTAGTTGTTAGATACTAAACACGTCTTTTAACATTAAAAAATCGAAAATTTAGAAACAAAGAAACATACTTAATTATTATTGAAGTTTTCTTAAAGCTTTTTAACTTGTTTAAAAAGTAAAAAACGCTGTAAGAGTATGGGATCTACTACTCCTAGAGTTGAAAATGTGAAAATTTGAGCTACCATGGTCCCCCAAAAATGTTGGGAAAAGTCAAAACCTTGCCAGTTGCAACAATGAGATCGTGGAAACATTACAGTCTCTCACATATCAAATTCTTCCAAGAACCTCTCTAACATTAAAATATATATAACCTTCAAAATCATAAAACTGTTTACTTTCTTTCTTTTTCATGCTACGAAGCAAACAAAACGAAGTCCCAGTCAACAATTTTGGAAGTCATTATCTCTCGATCTATGCGTTGGTCTTTCCAGAATAGCTATTCTTTATTTACATACGTCGCATTAATTTGTTTACATGCCAACTAGTGTGGAATAGATAAATATTAACTTATTTTCATGTCTATAAATAATTTTTTTTCTCAGCAAATGATTGGAGACTTCACATTAAAATCCACAAATTCCACCAAAAATTTCCAAACTCGTGCATGTTCTGATACAAAAAATCACATTACATTCATAAAATGCATTCGTGTGTGAATAGTATTGAATTAATTGTTGAAAAGATCCATCTTGTGCACTATATCCTTCATAATCGATGATTCATCTGAACAAGGTATTATTCGTTTTAGATCTACTATTAATTCTTATAATTTTATCATCAAAAGACATTTGTAATTTGAAAAAGAAAAGTGCTTATAAATTATTACTAGTCTCGACTTTTAAATGATATAGGAAACATATGCATCAATCAACAAAGACCCCATTTTTTCACTATAATGTCTCTCTCTTGGTGTCAAGGATGGTCTAATATTTTGAAAAAAAAAAAGGGAAAGAACCAAAACGAAAGTACCGAATTTAAGAGTCGTCATTGTCAACAAAAGAAGTCACTTATCTGATTTGCAATGGTTAATGTTGGTCCTCAATAAAGAATCCCAAGACTGAGACGTACCAATAATGGCAATTAGCTAACGAAAATGAAAAAAAGTGGAGCAAAAGGACAACCTTAATGTCATTCTCCAAAATGTGACCGTCGGTTACAGAAAGTGAAGCTAAAATAGATTGGTCGGTTGTAATGAAACTGACTCTAGCAGTGCCAATATAATCTACTTCTTCTTTTGAACAAAAACTTAAATGTAATGATAATGTCAAATGTGATTTACAGCTATTATATATACTTTATGAAGCACCATTGTCTTTGAGACAGTACAGTGGACTGTATATTCTCAATAAAGAGAGTTCTCGTAAAAAATTTAGTGCGAATTGCTAAACAGCTCAAGATTTTGAAATCTTGACATTATTAATTGGCACTGATATAAAAGTTTGGTGAAGCAAAGGATTTGCCGGCCCAATGAATTGCCTTGCCTTATATTTCTTAGCATAACCGGAAAGAAAAATATCTAGACGTGGAGTAAATTCAAGTTTTCATAACTCAATTCAAGCCGATTACATTTTAAAGTTTGGATTATATCCCATTCATGACTCAAAAATTAAATATTTAGTATTATTGAGGGTAAAATTAAAGAGATAAGAACTAATGGATTTGTAACTCATTGTACTAAAGTCATTTCTAGCATTAAAGGGTCGACGGTTCGATTCTCGATGGGATAAGAAAGAGAGGAGAAACCAAATTGTCTATATGCAAAGTACGTGGAGATAGCAGTGACATCAGTAAAGATTGTGGCAGACAATGAAGATGAACACAAATACATAGCTGAGTAGTAAATGGTAGCCATACAAAAGGAAGAGATAATTCCGGGTACAGGTCGCCATGTTTTTACGGCTTCAAAACAAGTACTAACAGGTCATCAATGAGTATGTTACAAATCATCATATCATTCTTCAGATTTGATGTCCATATGCAGTTATGATATGCTGAATCAATCCTCAATGAATTTTTCTTTCTTTGGTACATCCACTTGAATATCCCCCGATTAATTCTCCAATATATGGCACCTTTTAGTGACTGGCACCTCTAACTAGTTACATCATATCATTATTTGCCTCCGAAGATGAAGCATGCCATGGAGTGAATGTTTATGAATTTTATTCTTGTAAAAAACAAATAGTCCATTATTTGGCGGCAAGCTTTCATTGCTCAGTTGGTTAGAGCACCCGTTTAGTAAGCGGGAGGTTTCTTGAGTTCGACTCTCAATGAAAGCATTATTCTGTTTTCCCCCGTACACAAAATGGATACATTATAAATGGGGCAGCAAGAATGGCACAGGTGTCCTACTGAAATAAATCTTTACAGTTTTTAAACCGAAACCAGCCATTAATTCATTCAGAAACCGACATTTTCTGTTTCAGTAATAGATTTCTCGATCATGAGGTCCCAGATGAATAGCTTCCCATTCATTATTTGAACCAAGAACCAAATAACCAGAAGATTTTGGTCACTATTGACCCATCATAGCTAATTGATGACTACAGAGTTTTACAATCTTTTAGAGTCACTCGCCTAACAACATAGAAAGATTCAAGACCCACAAAATAAACAACTGTTTTCAGTATTTTGTCCGTACAAAAAGTGGAAGAAGGAATTTTTGACTTGAAAATTACAGTGCTGGGAAGTATTGATTGAGCCTCAGAGGTAGTGCATAGAATTCATCATTCCTGACATCTGAATTGTACAAGCTGAACTTCTCCCACCACTTCAGGCCAATATCTTTTCTTGCTTCATCACTTTCACGCGAAAGGGGACAATCCAGGAATAGGGCGACCATTGCGGCTACTGTGGTGTGGGATGAGAAGATGACTATTAATACGTCAAGAAACTGCATTTTCAGAGAATATGGATGTCAGAAATTGCAAATAATAGCATTTTTAATTTGTTATCAGAAGTTTTTGCTAACTGATATTAGCAGGATTATCAAGAAAAGGAACAAGAAAAATGACTGGTCCTAGAACCTCATCCAACCAGTGCGAAGATGTCCAGATATTGAACTTAGTTGAAAATATTCTCTGAAGTATTGCGGTACGGAGATTCCCATGAAGAGAGAGAAGCCCAATATGAATTTCGTTTTGAAACTGTTCAGGTTACAGAACTGGAGGAAACTGAGACCTCCCGAAGCTGTGGCCAAATTTATATTTCAATACGTAATGTTCCAATTAAAAACATGCAGCTATGCAAAAAAAAATGTGTTGTCCAAGTAAACTAAAATGAATACTCACAGACGTAGCCAAACAGAACACAATACATGGCAGCAACAATTGGAAGAGGTATAGATGCAAAGAATGGCCCGAATTTTCCTGTTATAGAAATCATTTATCTATCATTAGTAACCAAAATAGAAAGATGCAGATATAATTAATATGAAAACTAGGAATCAAGCATTTTAAATTGAAGAAGCTCACCAAATATAGAGAAAAAAATCATTAGTCCTGCTGATATTTGAATCACTCCGGCTTCCCACTTTTGTCAATGCCAGCAGGCCTACATTTTCCCTATACAGATGGCAAAATCAATAGTTAGTAGCGTGGAAGAATACAAAGATAAGGCTAAGGCTCCTTGTTTCATAGTAAATTTCAATGAAATTTGCTCTAATAACAATCAACCGAAACCTGCATACAAATATGCAGAAAAACTTATCCTGCCTTGGCGATTTTTCCTTAAGAGTTGGAAACTAAAGTGCTAATATGGGTCAGATAATTACATTATCTGAATTACCAAATATACTATAATATATCAGCTTGCAGATATACTCATTGACGCCATATATAAAAAAAATGTATTTCCTCAAGTCCTTGAAGGTAAAAGATCATTACACTGATGCAGTAAAGCCAGTCACAGATCCAAATATTCCAAAGAGAAACCCCAGTTCCCTGAAATCCAAAACAATGAAGGTAATAAGTTAGACAAGTCAAACAAGGAGATGAGAGCAAGTTCCACAAACATAAATAAAATATAGCCTACCAGCCATCCAGTACCACAGCTAATGACTGAAGGGGGTACAGGAGTGGCACTTCCATATCTTGCTGTTGCAGAAAAGGTACCAGTGGACTGCAATTCAATAACAGAATGAGTTGAAGCTTAAGTAAGCCTCAATACTATGAAGCCACATTAGATGTAGAGGTTTGATAGCAGCAAAGAATCAGTGAAGAAGTGACCTCAAACTGAGAAACAAAACAGGCAGCCATCATTAAAAAGGCTTCTCCTGCTCTAAATGTGGGGCTACCCCATTGTAATGAATTGGGAATTTATATCCTGCATGCAATGAAACAATACAAAGTTTATTTTCCTTCCGCAGAGAAAAATTACACATAAAGAGGTAGCTGCAAAAAACAGCCCCCCAACAGCTAAGTTAATGTTGCCAAGGAGCTGAACCGATGAGTCCAGGACGGTCAGTGCTGCAACTCATCTGTCTGCTTTCTGATTTACTGTCATAGACAGTGCTTGAAGTTAGAAGCTGGGCTAGTAACCATGTCACTGCAACTGAGAGTAGCAACCCATATCTATCAAATATAGGCATCTTTGACTTTACATAGAGGGAAAAAAATGCAGAATGATTCAACAGTCAATACAGAAGTTCAAGAAAAGGTACGATTTCATCATCACATCACATGCCACAAATATCTAATGCCTCTGTCTGGTTATGCACATAAATGACAGGACATGCAAGAGAACTGCTGGTTGTATACTCTGATGATCACTCATTCATAATAACAACCTGTACTCGTAGTTTGTTAGGAAAAAGCCAAGGTGCTCAAATCCACAGTCTTGGTTGATACAATCATGCTAGTAGACATAAGTACTCGTTACACAATCTCTCTTTCTTGTTAATGACCCACGGTTCCTAGGACATGTAATCAATTTGTATGACTTATAGCTCATATCAATTAAGTCGTCATTAACAACTCAATTTTCTCTACCAAGCAAAAATGAAAAGGAAAGTTAAAAGAAAAGCAAAGTTTTAATCATACTCCAGATACAACTTACCTGTGATACAAAAACCAACACAATAATTTCTGGAAGCCCAACTTCAACACATTTTGCCGGCTAGAAAGAGAGAATAATAGAGCAGTGAGCTCATAATTCTGCTAATTGGATATAAAGCAGATGGCACACAAACTAAAGGAAAAGCTCCTCACTGTTGGGAAACCAAATTAATAGAGGCCAAGGCCAGTGACAGTTACACAAGGAAAAAGAGAAAGAGGGCTCAAAAACCTTGAAATTTAAAAGAAAGGCAAATATAAATAAAAAATATTCCAGAATAATCTAAAACAGAATGAGTCATAAAGAGCCAATAAGATGGTTTGAATAAATTCACCTCACTGCGTTTCTCCGCAAACCCAGAAACCCCATGACCATTTGGAAACAGCCAGCAATGATTAGAGCAACTTGAATTGCCCTCATTGTTTGTACAAACCTCTGAAAAATTTATCCTTAAGAGTCACTAAAACATTCAAAGAAATTTACCAGAAGAGGTAAAGCTGAGTGAGAGCAAGTATCAGACCTTAAACTCATGGGAATCTAAGCAGGAGGTATGCCTAGTGGCAAGTATAATTGAAGTTGTGGGTAAAACATAAGCATATGAACCCACAACCACAGACCGAAGGCGGGTAACAAATAAAGTTTGAAAAAGAGTGCTAAATCCTGAAACAAAGAGCAAGGTTTGTAATACTTTGTATGACTCTAGCCTTCTCAGCCTGCAAATAAAAGAATATGAACTCACAAAGTTAGAACTAGGAAATGCAATGGGGAGTAATGAAGAAATATGCTAATAATTGTATGTATCTCACATCACTGCCGCCCATGCGAGGAACAAGCATGCTTGGTATCATCACTGTTATCCCATGAGTCAGAAGATAATGCTGAAAACCAAGGATGAGAGCTTCAGCTGTGGTGAAAGATTAACAAATCATCAATAGTTTCATCAAACCAATCATCAATAGCCATGCAATACTCTGTCCAGTGACTAGCTGGTCTAGGTAAATTTACAAGGACTAAACAGCAGATTAAAAAACTACAAGGAAACAAATATCTGAATGAAAAGGCTTTTTGTATGCATAGAGATAACAAATTCATCAATTAGAAAAAGTCAAGCAATTCATCCTCATTGTTCTCTTTACAACCAATTTGAAGTACTGAGGTGTGACCTATAGTAAAGAAAGTGAAGCAAACAGCACAAATAAATGCTATGGCAGGAAGAAGCAAAAGTACGGACACCATGGTGGTGTGCTGTTAATGCAATACTGAACTCCCGGTAGTTGCTCTTTCACTGGATGTGGTTGTAATTCTTCAGGCTTTTTATTAGCATTGCCTCCTTCCCCACCACCATTACTCTTGCTGCTTTGGGCCATTATATTTGCTCAAGGATTTTGCACAGAGGATGTGGAAGGTAGGTAAGGCGCATGAATACGGAATTCTAAATTGTCGCAAAGGACCCTTTTATTCGGTGGGAGAATGTCAGTTGCATTCTTATATGAATAATTAATAACGCAGAATATTTTGGATGAGTGAATTCATGAATCAATTCTTTATAGCAAGCAATTATGGCCTTCTCTCGTTCTTAACTTGTATTTCAAGGTCATTAATCTTTAAAACCATTATGAAACTGGCAAGGTTGGAAATACCTGCAATTATGGCCATATCAGCAACTACTGTTTCATCTTCAAATGAATTGATGTGGTCAAGTCTTGTAGCAGTAGCGCAGTAGCACCATTGCTGTTGAACTATATCAGAAAGTTGGTGGTGAGTATATCCCAGCACAGCAGTGAAGGATCACCTGACAAAGTAAACAGAGAACTTCTATATGGAACACAGAATTGAAGCTTCTGACAACATGAGCCACAATGGCGCAGACACCAAACCTCCATCCTCCATGTATTGGGTTAAAGAGCTAACAATATCAGTCATGGAAATGATTCCTTCTCCATTTATCAACTATTGAAAAAGATTCGAATAGAACAAAAGAAGGAAACACAAAGGGAGCAAATGTATCTCAAATCCTCCAACACAGACTGACACGAACTAAGAAAACGAAGAGCATGATATCCTTACAGTTTTTCAACAATGAATGCTTACTCAATTAATTTTTTAACAAAGCACTCCAAAATATATAATATAGTGCATAAACATAAATATAGATCTACCACCATCAATTGTTTTAAAATGTCTAACACAAGCATAAAATATGTACTCTTTCATATTTCCCCATAGCACTGCAATTGTTCTACTGCATTGAATCCTTTCTTCCTTTTTACTTCACAAGCCAATCTGCAAAACGCCTGCATTCAATAAAATCTGTTACTACTTTTATTCCGTCGCCACTTGGGTGCAGAAGTTTTCAAATCTCAAGAAATTAGTTGGGTAGACTGATAAAAAACTAGTAATAAGGAAGCTTAGCTTTTACAAAATATGGTCGAATGATGCAATGTTTACAACTTCATCCGTATTGTTGATAGAACAAAAGTCTAATAAAGACAACTAACTACAAGTGGCATGTACAACTCATTTACATTACACAATTCCCTCCATTCATCAAAGCAACACAAGAGTCGTCTATGAAGAACTAAACACAAACACGCGCAATCCTTGCAATCAAATAAACACAAACACGCACAATCCTTGCAATCAAATAAACACAAGGCCATAAATTCATTACCAAGTCCTTCAAGATGATCCTCGATCGTGTACGTCCACAGCATCATCAGCATCGTGTTCCTTCTTAACCCAAACCATTCGATTGCGATCATCTCTCCCATAACCTCTTCCATTCCAGCCATTACCGCGACGAACGCCTCTATCGTACCCTCTGAACTGCCAACGGCAACCATAACTACCGGTATAAACTCTATAAGGCCGATCACTGCCGCCGTTGTGATATCCAAACTTCCCGTTCTTCCGATTACCTTTCCCAACATATCCACCTTTCTCCTTCCCCGACACGTCACTCTCTTCCTCAACCCTAACATTCTCCAATTTCCGCTCAATTTCCACAGTGTCCTCGCATTTTTCCCCCTCAATCTTCACCGACCGATCACTCTCCTCCGCCACGTCACCGACCTTCCGCCAAAGTATTTTCGATTCATTCTTCCTCACATTCCTCCTCGCCGGAATATTCCCCCTCTCGCGCCTACCCCGCACCTTCTTCACGTCGGGTTCGGGCTGCCCTTCAGGCTTCTCCGTACCCTCTTCTTCGGCTTCTTTCTCACTCTTCTTCTTTGTCTTCTTCTTCTTCTTCATTTCTACATCCTCGCTGTTTGCGGTCTGATTAGTAACCGCAACGGCGTTGGTTTCCTCTACTTGTTGCTTTTGTTGCTTGCGCTTCTTTTCTTTTATCCACCGTTCTTGGAGCTGAAGTAGAGTGACAAAGTTAGAAGGGAGATCTGCCTGCTTTGTCTTCGTTTCCTCCTCCATTGCCAGGATCATAGAAGCGTAGGAGATGAAACCAAATTTTAAGCCGCGAGGAAGAGTGAGTAACCATTGCTAAGAGTTTCCATTGGTTTTTGTAAAAAATGAAGAAAATGAGGCTCCCGTGACGATGAAGCAGAGTGCGATACTTTTTTAGTAATTGCTTTAAGAATTTTCACGAAGTGTTTTTTTCGTCTTTCTTGGTACCATAATTATGATTTGATTGTGATTAACGTATGATGTTGCTCTTTTGTCGCTTTGTGTTAGTGAAGATGCAAAAAGACTAAAGAGGACTTATGGGGTCCACATCGGGTGTGGAGTGAATGGGCCACAGGTCAATGGCCCGTCTATGCCCGCTTCGGCTCAGTTCAATCAATTTGGGTTCTGCTGTGATGAAGTCTCTTTATACAAATAAAACAGAAGACAATAACTAGGTATTGTTTTTGAGTTAATTATGCTATGGGTCATATTTAAATTGCACAAATAGAATTACTAATTTTTTATTTTTTACAATATCAAAATACATAAATTTAGTTGTAGAAATATTACAATTTTGAAACTCAACCTAAAAAATACCATCTCTAATTAATATATAAAGTCAAAATATCGTTTCAGTCCCATTTTTTTGCCTCCCTCGTTTCTCTCTCCTCACCCCTCTCCTCTCTCATATGTTTTCTTTCTCACTTCCCTCTCTTCTCTCGATTCCTTTTTCTACTCTCTCTCTCTCTCTCTCTCTCTCTTCTTGTCACAACAACCGTTGGCGCCACCACTGACTCTTTCTCCTCCAACGTCTCTCGTCTCACCAGCGTCTCGACTCTCTCTCTCCTTACTACTCTCCTCTTCGATTTCTCTGTCTTCCTTTTCTTTCACCATTGTCCTCTCTTCCTCTTTTGTCCGCGTTCCTCTTTGGACACTCCTTTGTTCGCAAATCGAGAAGACGATCAGAGGCATCGATGAGGAGACTCGGTTGAAACTAGTTGCGACGTCCCGATTTAAACTTCACCGAAAACAATGATAGGAGAGAGACTAGCGCGGTCGAAACCCTAGCCGTCGTCATGAGCGAAAACAGAGAGATGGCGGTGGCCAGGGTTTCACTCCAGATCTGAAATTTAGGGTTCGTTGAAATTTTCCTTGATTATTGTTGAAATTTTCCAGGATCTTGTTGTTTCATATTGAATTTGAAGTTTAATGTTTCTTATATTGCAATTTCGAGATTTTGGTGA
>CAODLS012149586.1:0-10685 GCA_948243855.1 Flueggea neowawraea
TAATTTGAGTCTCACTCTGCTGTTGCATCACAAGTAAAAACCCTCTCGTCTCTCTTGCTTTGATGCTGCCTCTCACTCGACAATTTCGCCACCGTCTCACTTGACACTCTCAACCGCTCAGCTCAATCTTGCTTCGCCGGAGCCGTTGCCTCACTCGACACTCTCAGTCAGTCAGTCACTCTTTCGTCGCCTCACTCGAGACTCTCAGGTTCAACTCTTTTTTTTTTTTTCCTTCTTTCTTATTCTTCTTCAGGCTTTCTTTCTTTATTTCATCTCTTCTCTCTTGTTCTTGTTTTGTGTTCATCTTTCAAAATTTCCCAGATTTGTTTACTGTAATCTTCATCTCTTCCTTTTTGTACTTTGTTCACTGTTTCTTTGCTCTCTTTTTTTCTTTCGATATGTTTTTTGAACTCAAAATTGTGGCTTTGTTTCGTTTGAGTTTCTGGGTAGGTTCAGTAATTGCCAAAGTTAAGTATTTTGTTGGTTGTTTCTGTGTAGTGCTTATGTTATATATACTAAAAATTTATTATTTTATTTTGTAGATTTAGATGGATTTACCATCAATGGAAACTTCCACTACACAACCAGACCGGGATCAAGACATGGGTGATGCGAATCCGAGTCCGAGTGGTGCTGATTGGATTAGAGCTTCTTACGGCATTAAGAGAAAAAGTATCCTTAACTTTTTTTTTTGTGTATGTTAATATTATATAAATATTTTAATATTGTTTTGTAAGACTCTCCTTCTAAGAATGAAGTTGTTGAGTATTTATTTTCTTGAATAAGTGAGATGAATAATATTTTAATATTTTGGGAGAACAGTTTGATGTTATTATGATATTTATTTAGATGAATTTGGTTTTTTTTTGAATTATTTTATGTATTTGTGGATTATTACATTTGGTATTTTTGTTGTTGAATGTTGAATGTTTAAAGAGTTTAAAAGACTCTTTAGGGAATGGTGAATGATTTAGGGAGTTCCAATTTAATTCTGCATTTTGCTTATGATCGTGTAAACTATTCCTCTTATTGTTTGTTTTAAATCTTGCTACAATTTTGTTCATTTGTCTCTATTAATGGGTGCTTCAATTTTTTTTTGAAGGTCTAATGGAATATTTCTTATTTAATCGTGTAAAAAGGAAAAAGGCTCAAAAGAGACTTATTTTTATTATTTGTAAAAATCGAGCTCCTGAACGAGTCGAGCCAAGTTTTAAAACGAGTTTTAGAACGAGTCGAGCCAAGCTAAGCTTTAAAATGAGTTTTTTGAACGAGTTGAACTGAGCTAAGTCGAGCTTTAAAACGAGTTTTTGACCGAGTCGAGGTAAGCTCAATTTGAGTTGTAAAACGAGCCGAGTTTAACGAGCTAAGCTCGCGAATGCCAAAAATGAGTTTTAATTGAGTCGAACTCGAGCAGCTTATGAACTCTAAATTATCAATACGAGCTTGAGTTCGAACACAAATAATAGCTTGCGTCGAGCTCTAAGCAAATAAAACGAGCTGAGCTCAAGTATCAAGAACTCGAGTTCGGCTAGACTCGGCTCGACTCGATTACAATCCTATACATAGGTGTTCAAAGGTGTACATAAGTATTCATAGGTGTACATATGTGTTCATAGGTGTTCAAAATGTTTAAATGTGTTGAAAAGTGTTCATAAGTGTAAAAAGGTGTACTAGTATGCACTAAATGTTATTAATATTAAGTAATATACACACTAAATCTCAAACATTAAACGTTAAACAATACCCTAAACTTCAAACGCTAAACTAGTTTAATACACTAATGCTATTGTTTTTGCAACATTAAGTAGTCTAATACATACTAATACTATTGTTTCTTTAACATTAGTTCAAATATCATTATTTATTAACTACTTAAAATTTTCAATTACAACTATAAAATTTTTTTAGTTGTTATAAACTATATATATATATATTAGAGTTTTTGATCATTTAAATTGTTACGACCTGTTTTCAGACCATGACCGGCATACGAGACGAATCCTTTAAAGTAGCCCGGACTATCTCATACAAGCCTCAAAGATTTAGAGATACTACCCAAATTGTTCATTTATCAAAAATATTTATTAAACCAATTTATAAGGTAATAAAAAAAGTCATAAATATAATAAAATATTTTCAACAAAACAATTTGTAGTTTGCTAAATCAAATGTACTTGTAAAGTAACAGTAATAACAATAACACTTTAACCAAATATCGAATAAAAACTTTTGCGCAATAACCCAACAGTCCATCGATGTGGAGCTCTAAAACAAAGCAGAATGAGACTGACCCAAAAGGTCTCACTAACCAAATCAATAAACTCCTCACCGAGTATTTGGATGTCAACAAGTCGCCGAGATCAAAGAGATTACCTATAGGATTAGATCCAAAATATACAGAAAAAATAAAGGGGGTGAGAACCCAATGAAGAATAACACTCCAGAATGCATCATACGTGCCTCACAAAGACTGTTTTGAAAATAGTTTAAAATACTGCATGCAGGTATAACAAAGAGTGCAGATATATATACACACTACATATGTAGTAGAGTTCCGAAAAACATTTCGAAAACATTTGCAAACAGCATGCACAAAAACATTGTGATAATAATCATAATAGTACCAGTTTCAAAATCATAGTATACGTAATATGGGACCAAAGTAAATGTGTGCATATAACACCAAAGTCAAAGGTAATGTGGTTTGCGCTAACATCCAAAGTGCATAACAATCGTGGTTTCATCCCCTAATCAATAGCAAATCATGTACCGGGTCGGAACACATGACTACCGATAGCCCTAGTAGCTGAGCTCTACAAAATATTGGTATACCAAATGCTACTTCTATCTCATGGCATAAGTGTCCCATATCTTAAGTAAGACCATACTAATATAATACGAAAGCAAATGCATGCATATCAGAAGTTCAAAACCAGATAATAATTATATTCTCAAAAATAAGAATCATATCTCAAATCAGTAGACGTGCAGCGCAACGTCAATTCCAGAAAGTATAAATATTTCTAAAATACTTATATAAGTGAATATATAATAGGCTTCAGATACAAAATTGAATTCAGATCAAAATAAATTTTCTTCCAAAACAAAACAGAGAATATCAAAATCAGAGGGATATATATATATATATATATATATTATTAAAGGTCACATAATCAGTTTATTAATTATGTCAATTCTTAGATTAATTCATTTTCAGAAATATGTCCAACACAACAAAAACAAACAATAGGAATTTCGAGACACAGTCTATGTGTGTGAAACTGTCATCCACTCACTTGGACGCCGAGTAAATAATCCAGATTATGGCCCATCGGTGAATAACTGGCCTCTTCATAAACCAAGCAGAACTGGAATAGACATATCAAGATAAAAAAATCAATATAGTACTGTGGTTGTACCGAAATACATGCACATGTATATGCAGATTCAAACACTCGAACAGAATCCAAAAACCCTTTTTTTCGGACCAAAGTCTAACATAATAATCAATTATTACACTCAGTGTAAAATTACAATTTGATCTCCGGGACTTTAAAAAATTACCAACTAGTCCCAGTCCCATAAAATTACAAAGTAGTCCTTCAAGTAGTTAAAATTCTCAAAAGAGCCCTCAAACTCTCAGAAATTACACTTCTATACTGCAGTCCTCAAAATTTCAAAAATATTCCCAAATTTCCAAAATTACGAATCTAGACCTCAGGTTTCTAAAATTACAAATTAATACCTCAGTATTCAAAATTTATAATTCTAGACCTCAGTCTTTTGAAATTACAAATTTAGGCTTGATTTTTTTTACAAATTTACAAAACTAATTGTGGGTAAATTTTTATTCTCAAAACTATCAAACTCTCGATTCAACCGATAAAAATTAAAACCAAACACGTACATTGGTCGATCTCAACCTCTAGAACATTAATCCATCAATAATTTCATTAAACAAACAACAAATTTTCCCAAAATTGATCAAAACCGTCCAAACCCTAACCCACTTCAAGAACTCATCAAATCTCTTGATTCAAAACTTGAATCTTGTTAATCTAAGTCCTACTCAACTTATTCGAGCATCCTCTAGCAACCATTAACTCAAAATCATGCAGGAATTAAAGACCCAATGAAATTCGGCCAAAATCAAAACCCACCAATCAATGCATAAAAATGAAGTTAAATCCAAGAAAGAGATGTAATCTTGCCTCAAAAATTGGTTATGAATGATGGACGAACAATGTGGAAAGACCCTTGAAGAGTTGTGAGAGTTTTGAGTGAGAGAGGGGTGAGCAAATGAAGAAAACTAGGTTGTTGGGTGCTTTAAAGACGTTCTGTACGCTTTCAACGTATGTTATTTTAAGCAAAACATACGTTGTCGGGTCAAAAATTACGTTTCGTGGCTACTGCTTGAACCACAACGTACGTTGCATACACACACAACGTATGTCATGCTTCTTTACAACATACATTGATCATCCCATGCCAAATTCTAGATAACGCACGTCATCATCAACATCAACGTACGTCTTGACCCCTATAGCTTCCATACTTGACGTCTCTCACACTCGAACTCGTTCCAAACCATCTCCAAGGTTCCTCAACTCCTAAAACCTTGAAATTACATCCGTTAACTAACATTAAACATCAAGTCATCATCCGAAATACCAAATCATTGTCGGAAACACTCAAGAAGCGAATTGGACTCGAACGGAAGGCTACAAGAATCCAATCGGAATGGACAGAGTATTACATAAATTAATATTGAATATATTATTAATATTTAAAGAATTTAAATATAGATTATAAAATCAATACTATATAGTTTTACTCAATTATTATTATGAACTACATTTTTATATATATTTGAGTTTTTTTATCATTTAAAAAAGCATTAAATATATTATTAATTTTTTAAAAAATTATATAAACTTATAGAATTAATACTACGTAATTTCACCCGGAACTACCTAGTATTAACTTACAACTTTAACAAACACACACTGACACACAGCACCCTCAAAAGGTCACCCACCCATCAAAACCTTAACCTCAGAAAAATCTCCTTTTATAGATCTTTTTTAATATCACTTGTCATATATATGCAGATCAGCAAACAAGATTAGACATCAAGCAGACTTTCTTTCATTGAATTTCATAGTTACAAAAACATATTCATCAGCTATATGGAAGATTCAATTTTACCCTAAAATCAGAAGAAAAAAAAAAGTGGATTAACGCTAGTTGGTGCAGACAAACTGAAGCAAACACATTAAATATGCAAGGACAAATATCCTCCACCTAATTGTCATATTTTCAATACTGAAATTTCTACATTGTAAATAGAAATCGTAGACAGCAATTCAATTGAATGTAAATATAGCATATATGAATACTGAACTACAGAAATCAAAATTACATGTATAAATGGTTTGATTCGCCTTCTAATTTAACAATAGAGATGTCATCACATGATTTCCTTTTTGTCCACTACTGTTCTTGTATTTGGTCTTCGTATAGCAACAATAAGCTCAACTATTAGCATAAATTAAGTCCTTCATTGTATTGAAAATTGTTCTTAATATTTATTAAAATTGCAATTTTCTATGAGATTTGACCAAGTTATCTTGAAAATATAAATGATTTCATTATTAATTCTGAATTTTTCTTCAATTTTCTAGGGTATTATAGACTTTTATATTTGGAAATGCTTTTTATCCGGATCAATTTGATCCAAATAGCAGTACTCTTATAGTTTGTTGAAATATTTGATTGTACGTCTTTGTATAACATTTAAGATTTGCGAATTGATTTTCTCACTTAGAATATATAATTCCACAATAAGTCTTTTTCTATTCAATATTTTTTTAATGAACTATACTTCAATTTGAAAATAAACATTAATAATGATAACCAATGTGGAGAAAGGTCTAAAAGAGCAAAGGCCCCAAATCTTGAGCGTGTCTACATCTTTAAGTAGTGTTTTTGTTGAACATTTAGCTGGTCCAAGCCATGGAATATAAACTAATATTCAAAAGAACGATTAAGTCACTGAGACGAATATAAAATTGAGGTAAAAAATAATGCAAAGAGCCCCACTGGTGCGTAGATTACTTGTAAAACTTGAACACAAATCAGTACCCAACATAGACTTTTTGTTGCCACAAATAGGTAATTAAAAAGGACTCAAATATGCAAGCTACCAATCAACACATGTTCATAAAAACATATGGTTCAAGTAGTTTGATTATATCAGAGATAGAGGAAGAGGTAGAGAGTAAATCAGATGGTGTATCTATGGTTTGTGTTTAGTTTATCATCTTTTTACTCTCCTCAGAAAAATTACGAGAACAAACAAGGGTGTCCATTCTTGCTCTGATACCACAAGGCTGATCACCTTACTATGCAATGCTTCTCACACTTTCCGCATACGGTGTACTCCATTGCGACTTACTGGCATACTTTGTTCTTTTGAAGCCATTGCACAATACTGATCAGATCTACAGAATCTTTGCCATCATAAACACCCTTACATTACTCCCTCAAAATCTCATCGGATTTCAGAAGAGGATAAAGGAAAACTTAGAAAGCCATGGAGAGATCTGATCTATTAGTCTAACTCTGTTCTGCCCTTTATTTCTCAAATGATGTCTTATATAGACTTCAGTGGTTACAACAAGACAAAAGATGCCACATCATAAATGGACGAAAAAAGAAAAAGGAAAGGAATCAGATTCCTTTCATAATACAATAGATTAGGCCAAAATATTTGACCGACACTATACGTGATACAATAAAACAAACCACTTTAGCATGTGACAGACAACCACATGTGATATTTTAACAACTTTAACAAAAGTTGACCCAAGACATGACATTACTGAGGCAGAGCATATTCTTTCCTTTGATGTAGATAGATCACTTATCTTCTCAGTGGTGATGGAGATCTCTGTCTGTTAGGTGGATTGATTGATATATCTTTAATCTTTGTCCACGTACCCTTGTCATTTTCCAATGGATGAAAATACGGAGAATCATCATTCCATAACCAAGGGTATTTCTGTTCTGAAGATGAATCATTGTTATTGCCAAAAGGATCATGGTGCAGTTCATATCTTGGTGGTGGTTGTACATGAGCAACTTGTTGTAACTCTTCCATAACTGAATCTTGAATTTGACCAGGTGAATCATAAGGTCCTTCAAACACTCCAATAGTGCTAGGTGTCATAGTAACAGATGAAGGAGTGATGACAACTTCTATAGGACGTGTCTGGAATCCTGCAAGCATTGAAGGTGGCGATAATGGTGAATTGTTGATAAAATATAAATGTTCTACCAACGCTTCTCGCTGTAGAGGGTTGCCACGAACATATGGGTATGCAATACCCCAAGAGTAATAGATGTTCTGAGTCCACAAGAATCCTTGAGAGTGATGAAAGTAGGGACGATGAACGATGTAAACCTCAGATGAGGGTTGTACATTCTTTCCCAAATGTCTCTCATTATTAATGGTGATGCTCAACGTTTTTCTCCAAACTGTGATATCATCAAACCATTCCAGGAAAGTCCAAAGAAGAGATCTGCATTATTGGTCGTCATTGAGATGGTCAAGTATCTCCTAAGCAGTGAATTCAATGGCAATTTTGTGTGCAGTAACAAGACACCATAGGAACTAGATGAAATATTTCGTAAAAGAGGAAGCCATAAGATGTGGCTTAGTGAGGAAGACATACGGAGGATTTAATACGAAATACCTCAATATTAGACTTGTAAAGTATATCTTTGGTAACTTTACTCTGAAATGGACCACATAAGTCTGAGCAAAAAGAGTGATTTGACTGGGCTCTTCATTTCCACTAAGGCCAGGTGAAAAATGTCTTTTCTGCATGGCGACAAGATATTCTGGCTTTGGTCTAGAGGAGATGGATGGTCCCGCCGTAAGGATTAGTGGAATTGTGCCTTTTGAGGTGATGGCAAGAATTGATCTTTTTAATTTTTTCTTGTGGAGATCAATAATCAATTGTCTTGTAATCTTTCTTTTAGATCGAGAAAGATAGTCTGCAATGATGTTGTTGTTGTCTTTGATGTGTTTAACTTCAAACTCATACCGACTAAACCAGTCATTCAGTCTAAAGCATTGATTATCTGGAACCTCCTTATTCTTGAACTCAAGGATCCTGGGGAATGATGAATTATCCATTTCAATTAAGAACTTGTGCCTAATGAGATGGAATCCAAAGCGTTTGATTCCATTTTTGACTGCCATAATTTCCTTGAAGACAGTATGTTAATGTTTTTCTGCATTAGAAAATTGACCAATTGTGTGGCCATAATATTCTCTCTTTCCATTAGAGTCTTCTTCTAAAAGAACATCTCCTCATAACTCATCACTGGCATCGGTTTGTAGGATCCGCTTCCCATCTCCGAAAATCTTTAAAGTTGGTGGCTTTTTACATAGTTGCTTTAACTGTTGGATAGCTGTAGTTTGTTCTGGTCCCTAAGGCGGGGCATTTTCCTTTAACATCTTTGACAACTGACTAGTGTGTTGGGCCACATGGGGTATGAACTGTCTCACATAATTCACAATTTTGAGAAAAGATTGAATTTCTTTTCTGGTGAGATCTTTGTTGGGAAAATGTTCAAGTCCTTCTGCAATGTGAGGTCCAATCTGAAAATGTCTATTTTCAAAGGTAGAGCCCATAAACTCTATCTTGGGCTGGACAAGACTGCTCTTCTTTTTAGATAACATAATTCCTTATTTGTCTATGAGAGTAAAGAATTCAGCAAGCAAAGTCTCATGGGCTTTCTCATCCTCAGAGAACAAGAGAATGTCATCAATATATACCAATGTTGAATAGAGAATAGGCTCAAAGATCCAAAGCATTGCCTTCTGAAAAATGGACGGGGCTAATTTGAGCCTAAAAGGCATTACAGTCCATTGATACTGGGTCGTAGGTATACAGAATGCTATCTTAGCCCTATCATCTGGATGGACTCCAAGTTGCCATAAGCTTTCCTTAAGGTTGAACTTAGAAAATACCTTAGCTTTCTGGAGATGAACTTGTAAAGACTGGATCTTTGGGAGAGGGAACTTGTTATCCCTAAAGAAAATGTTGAGAGCCTTGTAATCAATTACCAACCGCTTCTTTCCCCTGACCTGTTCACTTCGTTTGTTTACGTAAAAGGCTTGACAAGCCCAATCACTGGTAGTGCTTTCAATAAGGCATTGTTGGAGTAACTACAAACATTCTTCTTTGGCCAAAACTAAGTCAGAGGGCATCATTCCTGGATGAGTTGCTTTGGTTGGATTGACGTCTTTATTCTTCTTGAATGGACGTCTAATGAAAAATTTTGGGTTCTTCCACAGAGGTTTAGGATGTGAGAAGCTTGCATGGCTTTCAGAGAACAGATAAGAGTATCTGGTCATCAGTGGGTGTTCTCCTAGGACCGTGGGAGTAAGATTGTACAAGGATTGTATTGCAGTGTATAGCTTGAAACGTCTTTTGTAATAAACTCTTTGCACTGATTGTTAGCTTTTTCAATTTGCTAATAACATCTAAACTGATAAGAACATCTTTTCTTGTAAGCTGTGTGCCAATAACGTGAGTCCAAATTACAACTCCTAAGAACAGCTTTTTCTCAATCTTCTGCTGAGTAATGAATTTCGTAGAGAATACTTTTTTGCTAGCAGCAGCAAAATGATTTCGTTTTTCCTTACATGCTCCTGGAAGTACTTTGCAATTAATCATGGTCCTGTAAAGTCCCAAAATGCAGTGGAAATGACACTCTAAGAGGGCGTGAATTGAATTTTTAGCAAGTTCAAAAATTTTGTTGAAAATCTTTTGCAAACTAACACAAATAATAAAGTTCTTTTAAATCAAAATCAAAGGAGAATGCGAAAGCTCAAAATATCCAATCCACACACTCAATAATGAATTAAATGCAAATGTAAATCAAATAAAGAAAGTAAATGAGTGTAAGGGAGAGAGAAAATCAACACTTAATATTTATAATGGTTCGGTCCTCTTGACCTACATCCACTCCTCTAGATTCACTAGAGAGTTCAATTAACTATCTCCTCACTTCCGGGTGGAGGAAACCGTTTACAACAACTTATTTTTGCAAGATATACAAGCAAACTATAACACCTTGTTTTTACGGGATTAACAAAAAAACCATTACACTTGTTTTAGGACAAAACAAGCAAACAACACCTCTAGTTTTTACGTGATTAACTAGGAAACTGAACGACTAGTTTTTATGGGATTAACTAGTAAACCGAACCACTAGTTTTTATGAGATTAACTAGTAAACTGAACCACTAATTTTTACGGGATTAACTAGGAAACCGAACCTCTAGTTTTCTAAGGCTTACTAGAAAACCTATCTACCCGAAGCAAATAACTTTGCTTGTTACAAAGTTAACCCAAAGATGTAATATGTTAAAGCTCACACCAACCCAACAAAATGATAACAAATAAATAGCTCAAAAAGGTTTGTAAAGATAGAGAAGAGAGATAGAAATATTAGCAAGTGTTAGCAAAGGTATCTCTCATTTCTCTTCTGTTTTTGGATGTCTATTTATAGCTACTCTTCGAAATATAGTCGTTAGGGCCTTGAAATAGCCCTTGGAGCCTTGAAGTATCCGTTTGAGAATAAGACAAATTCTACTAAGTACTGGC
>CAODLS012149684.1:0-10133 GCA_948243855.1 Flueggea neowawraea
CTACCACCTAGTGTGCGACCTGAGAACGCGCTGCTATATATGAGCTTCCATCTGCCTTGCAACTTATCAATATTATTTGAGAGGTCTACTAGCCCTCCAACAGCTTCAACCTCCTTGGCAGCATCATCTGCCTTCCTTAGATCATCTTCGCTAGCAGCAAGACCTCTGTTGAGTCCGGAAACAATACTCTGTGAAGGGCAATAATCAAGGTTAGAAGACCATTCCTAAAGAATGGAACTACAAAGCCACTGCTACTCTTACCACAAAATTGACTACAAATAGCTTCTCTCTTTAATCTTGGGAACCTAACCAGACATTCATGAGCAAAACGAAAGGTAGGAGCTTTTTCCTCTAAGATATGCAATTGCTAGCAACAACATTTTTATTGAAATAACTCCATGAGGAATGTTATTGGTTACGTTTTTCCTAATTTCCGCAACAATAATGTAGATTCTTAATTGATTATAACAGAGAATTTAATTCCAGAAATTAGAAGCTAATCAACTATATTATACTTCTAAACACACACATATATAAGCTACAGAACTGAATTAACAGGATCATACAAAACCAAAATCAGAAAAACACAAAAACGAAATTCAATAATTTACAGAAATAGAGAGAGAGAGAGCAACCAGCAATTTGAGCTTGAGGGAAGAAAGGAGCTGGCTTTTATCTTCTTGAGGCGGAGGAGGAGGTGGGTCCATAACAGGCACCTCACCAACCGTTGAATTTACAATCACACTTCTAGGCTGGCGACAATTACGACCGTTCACGAACACGCGACGCCGTCTTCCTCCTGAAAATGTGGCGGACAAAGCATTTTCAGTGGAGGAGTGGAAAGAGAGTGATGTTGGGGAGTGAAGAAGAAGAGAACTTGGAGAAGCCATGAATCAGTTTTGTCTCTGCTTAAAGCTTCTTTCTTTTGTGGCCACATTCATTACAAGAACAGAAAGTGAAGCGATTTTTAGTTGGTTTTGTCTTGAATCATCGGATGGTTCGGGTATTTCTGTGGAATCTTCTTCAGTTGCCCTTTCGTTTCTGGCCAGGTATCTGCCATGTCGGTGCCACTCTGGCACTTGCAGTCGTATAACACCAGTAACTGATTATCTCGCGACAGGTCGTTCATTGGCCCACCCCCACCTTACGAATTTTAAAACTCAAGATCGCCTCCATTTCCCTCCCAAAATAAAAACCCTAAAAAATTCAGATCCAATTTCAATTTTGTTTCCTCCACAACCAACCAAACGTCACCTCTCTCTCTCTCTCTCTCTATCAAAGACAGTAAACAGTTCGTTTACTTCTCCTTATTTAACTCTTCAATCTTGTCCAATGTCTGCCTTGTCGACGCGCCGTTCAACTCGAAGAGGCGCTGGAGGTCAAAGAACCGGGTCTATTCAAAAACCCACAACCCCAATTTCAATCTCCGACCGAAACCCTAATTCTGCTTTCAAGAAATCATTCTCTGGAAAAGAGAACCTCGGGTCCAACACTAGCTCACTCAAGCCCACCATTCGTTCCCTGCCACGTGTCGACAAGGCTGCCGTGGCGGCTGGGAGTGGAGACGGAGGTGATTCGCGCATGCGGTGGTCGACGTCCTCGGTGCCAAGAGGTAGGAGTCAAAGTCCTTCTGAATTTATTAGGGTTTTTAGGGATAGCAAGGTTTCTAAGGGAGAGGGTGATAATCGAGTGGTGCGGAGTGCGGAGAAGAGGAGTAGTGAGAATGGGAAGCTTAGGGATTCTACAGATGGTGAATTAGAGAAATTGATTGGGGATGATTCGAAAGTTGGGGAATTTAAAAGTAATTCAAGTAGGGTTAGGGTTAAAGAAGTTAGTCTGAGTTCAAGTGTGATGAAATCAAGCGAGGTTGATGGTGCACCTCACTCAAAGAATGCGAAATTTGAGTATTTAAGAGTCGAGAAATCTGATAGTTCTCGAGAATCTAGTCAGAAATCTTATGGTAAGTCGAAGGTTTTGGAGAATTTGAAAGAGAAAGAAATGAATGATAATGCAGTAGGCAGTGCTATTGGTATAAAGTATCCTAGTAAGCTTCATGAGAAACTTGCATATTTGGAGGGGAAAGTGAAAAGGATTGCGTCAGATATTAAGAGAACAAAGGAGATGTTGGATGCAAATAATCCTGATGCATCTAAGATGGTATTGTCTGATATTCAGGACAAGATTTCTGGTATTGAAAAGGCAATGGGAAATGTTGTCGGCGGTGATTCGTCAAAAAATATTGTACATGATGTTGGGCAGAATAAGGCTGCTGAAATTGGTGAAACTAAGAAAGTAGATAACTATAAGACTTCTGTTAAGGGCTTAAACAATGAGGAGCTTGAAGCAAGACTCTTGCCCCATCACAAGTTACTTAGAAATCGGATATCGTCAGCTATGTCAGGGCATTCTCAAAGTGATGATGAACCTAATGTTGTTGAATCAAAAGGTGATTCAAAGGTGGAAGAGAAGTTATTGAGCCCCACTGAAGAGAACCCAATAGCACTAGAATTCTTGGCTTCGCTTAATAAGGAGAATTCCGAAGTAACAGTAAGAGATGCAAAGGCTGGCCTTGAGTCTTCCAAAGTTCAAGATTCAGGTGGTGCTACAATTTCAGAAAGCCAAGAGTCTTCAAAGGCATTCAACTGTGAGGAAGAGCTTGTTCTTACAACTGAAGAGACACTTGATGAATTCGATGATCAGGAAAATGCACATGAAATTGTAATGGATGAAGGGACTGAAGAAACATGTGTCTACGAGGTGAAAGAAATAGGGCTCAAAACTTCAACAGGAGGATGGTTTGTGTCAGAGGGAGAGTCAATTATTCTTGCTCATGATGATGGGTCATGCTCATTTTATGATATTGCTAATTGTGAGGTACGACCTGCTGCCATTATTAATTGATGTTTATTTTCGGTCCTTTAGTTCTGCTGGAGAGGCGAATTGAATACTGCAATTATTTGTGTTGGTTTTATTTTGTGTATTCTTGCTTCCTTTCCGACAATGAATTTAAATCATTTGCTTCTGACTGTTGATTGAGTTTGTTATCCATGGAAATTTTTGTTTCTTATTTCTTTTTTGCTACTTGACTCTTTAAGAATTTAGTAAGCTGATTATCAGAAGAAAGTTAAAACTAATGTTCTTGAGGTTTTATAGATTCAGATGTTATTGATGCATGGAAGGATTAAAACTAATCTACAGATGTGTTATAATCATTTTATTTTAAGTTAAATGATTGTTTGTGTTTAATTTAGGAAAAAGCTGTATACAAGCCCCCTGTAGATGTCTCACCTGACATATGGAGAGACTGTTGGATTGTTCGTGCACCTAGTGCTGATGGCTGCTCAGGGCGTTATGTTGTGGCAGCATCTGCTGGTAATACTCTGGATTCAGGTTTTTGTTCATGGGACTTCTATTCAAAGGATGTTCAGGCTTTCCACATTGAGGATGGAGGAACAACAGCTACAAGAACAGTACTTGGTCTCTTGTCCAATAATAATACTTCACATAGAAGAAATGCTTTTTCTAGTGCATTGTCCCCAGAATCTCGACAATGGTGGTATAAACCGTGTGGGCCACTTATTATATCTACTGCTAGCTCTCAAAGGGTAGTCAAAGTATTTGATATCAGGGATGGTGAGCAGGTGATGAAATGGGAAGTGCAGAAGCCTGTGTTTTCGATGGACCATTCAAGTCCTTTGCAGTTGAGAAACAGGGGGAAAGTGGTGATAGCTGAAGCAGAAACAATTTCTGTGTGGGATGTAAACTCTCGTAATTCTCAATCGATAATATCAGTTTCTACGTCTGGCCAAAAAATCTCAGCTCTTCATGTGATTAACACCGATGCTGAATTAGGTAGTGGGGTTCGACAAAGGTGTGACTTTAACTCCATGCTCTGACTATTTTTCATACTTTTTACCATCTGCCTTAGCAGGTTCTTCAGTTCTCACACTGTCATACATATTTTTGTTTAATGCATATATGAAGCTGTTGCAATTTTTTTTTCCAAAAAAAATAGTGCTCAAGTTTGATATTCGAAATGCAGAGTAACTTCTGCTGATGCTGAAGGAAATGACGGTGTGTTCTGCACTGCCGATTCTATCAATGTTTTGGATTTCCGCCATCCATCTGGTATAGGTCTTAAGATACCAAAAGTTGGTTTCAGTGCAGAGTCAGTTTTTACTCGTGGAGATGCGGTCTACATGGGCTGCACTAATACGAGGTCTCTGGGTAAAAAGCAGACTTGTTCACAAGTGCAGCATTTCTCACTGCGCAAACAGAGGCTAGTCAGCTCTTACTCTCTGCCAGAAACCAACACTCACTCGCATTATTCGGCCATAACACAGGTTTGGGGAAATTCAAACCTTGTAATGGGAGTTTGTGGGCTAGGTCTATTTGTTTTTGATGCATTGA
Source organism: Flueggea neowawraea (assembly GCA_948243855.1). Lineage (NCBI taxonomy): Eukaryota > Viridiplantae > Streptophyta > Magnoliopsida > Malpighiales > Phyllanthaceae > Flueggea > Flueggea neowawraea. The sequence goes on from CAODLS012149684.1 coordinate 4,411, forward strand.
AGGACGACGATGCACTCCAGTCCTGTGCCATTGATTCCGGTGCAACCCAAAACGTTAAAGATGTTATCGGTCCAGATGACTTATATTCGCCTTCGTTTGATTACTTGGCATCACAGGTTCTTCTTATATCAAGAGATCGCCCGGCATTGTGGAGGCACTTGTTATAGATGCAATGCATTGCCTGCCTGAAGATCAGATGAAGCTTTTGTGTAATTTGTCTAGAAAACTGGACTTTGTGTAGCACAGTTATGTTATCTAAGTGACCTTGTTTATTGCTTGTACTGTAAACTATATTACAGGTTAGTTTGTTTTGTAATTGTTGAATGTAAGTTTGTTGACGTACTTAAAGATGCATTGCTAATGAGAAAGACCATCAAAAATATGCAGAACAGAAACACAACTTTTCAACAATCCGTTGTAGTCTAGTTGGTTAGGATACTCGGCTCTCACCCGAGAGACCCGGGTTCAAGTCCCGGCAACGGAAATATGTTTTCATCTTTTATACTAATTAGTCTAATTTACATATTATTAGTTGAATATTTTTGTTATTGGGCAAAATTCTTTCTACTCACAAGAACTTGATAACTCATTCATGATAAAAAAAAATGTATAATAATTTTAATTAGAGTTCATTGAATCTCATCATGATAAATAAAATATTAATTTAGTAGTGGTTAGTTCATAAAGTTCATTGAATTTGGTTTTCAAATGAGTTGAAGAGTTTATTTAACATTTATGAAGTGTAAAGAAATATTTATACAAATAGTTAGTCACACTATCTTATTAAAATTTTGTATACTTAATAATCTACAATTATGCATGTAGTAATCTTTTTATTTTTTTCTTTGACCTTTTTTTTTTATCAAATTCGAAATTGGTTCATTAGGTAGTAATAAGCACTTTTTTTTACAAGTAAAAAGCACTTATTGTTTGTTTGTATAATAAAAGTAACTATATTCATTTAAACTAATTCAATTTTTTTTTTGATAATTCTAGTATGATTATTATAAGCGGTTACTTTATATACAATTTTTACTATATTATAATCTTTTTTATAAATTATTTTATTTGATTCTATCAGGAATCGAACCCACAATTCTCTAATGTTGATTTGACTTCAGTATTAATATTTAACTTATTTGTTAATTTTTGTTCAATTAAAATAATTACAAAATATGTATAATAATATAATTAAATAAAAATAATTAACTCACGTGTAAGCTACAGAACAAATGTGTGCATTATGAGGCGAGAGTTGTCACTGTTGGAAGTTCTTATTAGCAACTGAAGTTGACAGAAAACTGCCAACTCCTATTTTCAACACAGAAATTAAATGTTTTCTATTATAACTATACTTTCAATTTTGATACACTTTCAATATTCTCCATCAAATTTTAATGTTGTGGTCTTCGATAAACAGGTTGCATACATAAATAGCATAATATTGTATTAAATAAAGTGGACAAATGAATTGAAATGTTTGGTGAACTTGTAAGCAGTGGGTTTGTGCGTAAAGTAATAATTCTCAATGGGGTAGCTGGCAAACAACACTTTCAGGGTTTAAAAGAATTTGTGTAATTTCGCAGATTTGAGTGTTTGAGGCAGATTTAGTACCGTAGAAATAAATTAAATAGTAAAAAAAATGGAGACAATATACGTTTTTAAGACGTAAATTATATTATAATTAAGGTAAAATACTTCAAACAAACATCCGTTAAAAGTGTAAAATTTTGTTATTAACTTTCATCTTTTTAGAATAAATTAGTCAAATAAATATAAATTATTAAATTACTAAAATAGATGAGAGAGTTAAACATCTTCAACCAGTTGAAGGGGAAAAAAAATTCATGCCTACATATTAGTTAAGGAGTTGGATGTTATGCAAAATCATCCATGTAAGTTTGAACTGGTAAAATAATACTCTGTTTGTGGATTGAATCGTTTGTGTCCCCATGAATTTAAAATACGTAACTGCTTCAGCAGTGTTTTTTGCAGCATTAATATAGTTTCCAAAACTATCGTGCTGGAACTACATTTTACATGGACCATCCCACCCATAATTCGATGGTGGACCATCTGTCATATTCACAACTTTCTTTAATCTGCGGGCTGCAAAGTTTTTGTGCATGCTATAATCACAAGTAACACTATTTGACGGATAGGAAGTTCTTCCAAAGCATTTAATCCGAAAAATATTTTCGAAATTTTCTGAAGAACATTATTAATTCATTCATGGATGAACAAGAATCACAATGCAGATTAGAATAATGGGTTGCTAAATTTAGTAAAAGAAGTTAAAGTACATGCAAAAGGATCAGACAATAACGTTTTCCTACAACTTTGGAAACCATATATATAGATAGACATGAAAAAGAACACAAAAGAACCTAGTACAGTTACTAGTCATATTCAGGCTTTATTACTCTACTGTTAAATGCCTGCAGCTTCAAGCTATGTAATATTATCTATTACTATAATTTGACTTCACTCAACTCAAATCAGATATCATTATTATTAATTTATCCAGGCAAAACAAATTTGACAATTGTAATCCCAGCGGACAGAGAGTTGTGGTGCGCTTTACAATCGTTTCGATCAATAGCTTCCACCGATTGTGGCGCATTTTGGAGCTGTTAGTAAAGCGATTACGCTCCCCAACCTGCTTATCAAGTAGGGCTATACTCTAACTTTTATTTAGCCGTGACTTGAGAGAAGATTGGTTGCTCAATCTACTAAACATTGCTCAATCAAGAAATTAAAGATGTTTTTAATTAACATACATTATATAAACCAAAAGATTTATAGTATTATCAAAGTTTACACTCTCTAACATTGAACAGCTTAAAATTTCGATTAAAAAATATTTAATTGAAAACAATATGATCATCTGGATTGGATGAATGATTTATTGATAATCGTAGTTCATTTGTTGGCTTATAGATAGACTATACTTTTCTTTTTATGTGGTTGTAAGTTGGTTCAACTCAATCGTACATATGGACCATGAGGAGTAACGGGCTAGAATTGAAAACATATACATAAAAATGCAAAAATGGGCAGAGATATTGAAATATATATAAATATGGCACTCACTCTATGTATGCACACTTTTATTTCGAAATCAATGTGTTGGAGCACAGTCCATTTTACACCACTCATTCTTTTTTGTTTTTTTTCATTTTTGATCGGGTTTCTTTGGAACTAAGGAAATGGAGTCTATTTTTTACGTATCATCCCCACGGTCTTTAATATGTTACTTTATCATCATGAACTGAACTTTGTTTTGATGTATAAGTTATTCGCTCCGACAGAAAATTGAACTCTTTGTGCTTAAAATAATTTAAAAATTATAAACTATCGGTATTATAAACTTTGAAGCGAATATTTTTAATATTACAACTAGTGGATAAAAGCAATAATTGTTAAATTCACTAATTGCTAGCCGAAAGCTTCACTCCAATTATAATAAAGTCATTGTTTCACTTTGGAGTTGACTTATTTGATAGACGCAAGTGTCAATGCATATTGCATATAGTTAACAATATCATTAGAGAATTAATGTATTATTATATAGGTATGATCATAGAGCTGTATACTTCTGCACGAAAAATTTACCTATAGTACATAATCTTAAGGAGTCAAATATTAATATCATGTTAAAAAGTCAACCACTCTATTCATTGCTAGCTAGAGAAGGTTTTTTAAATGTTCTACATTAAAGCAGTTTAGGTCAGCATTTTACGCATATAATGAACTAATCCAAAAGGGTAATATGATCTAAACGATCACTTAAAATTTTGAAGAAAAGGATAAAAAAAACTAATTATTAATTTTCTCCTTTTGGTGTTATAAGGCTGAGAGATGGCCTTCTAAACATAAAACTAATGAGATTTATTTAATAACTTCCGAACACAAAACATATGATCCAATCCCATTTCATAACGCTGAGTCATTTTAGTTAGGTTGGTTTTGACAGGATTTCTCAGCGATACTGATTCAATCTAACTAAGTTGATATTAGTGTGCATAGTTGGTCATTTTCTTTAAAAAAAAATACTGAGATTTAGTTAATAATTTATAAATTATATATTCATCCAAAAGCATAGTGATAAGAATCAAAACAAATTAAAAAAAAATAATAAAACTAATTTATTTTCTCGAAAGAAACGGTTAAGCATTTAAACCATATTGGTTTGATTCAGTATGAAGTAGGGTAACATTGGTTAATCCCAGTCAGATAAAAAAAACATTGGTTAATCCCAACAACCACGAAAATGAGTAGCTCGAAATATACGGTAGGTGCAAAATGGCCTTGAAGCAAAGTAAGAAATAGCAAATTGTAACTAAACCCAGAAATTATTGGCAACAAGAAAACAAACCATGAAACAACCAGAGCGATCATTCGGGATTAACCTTTTGTGTAGTATAATCTAGGGTTTGCTTTCTTGCTCATCTTTATAACTAATTGTGATTAAAGTCTGCATTTCTAATTAGGTATGTACTTGTTAGCCTAATGCTCTCACAATCACAATGTGGTTCCTCCTCTAAGTTCCCCTCAATGTGATATATTGGCATCCATATGAAAATAATATGTTAATATTTTTTATTATAAAAAATTAAACTCATTTATGATTGAGATTTTTTGTTATATGCAACATTGAAATCATGTCACAGTGTGATCTAGATTATGTCCTGCAATGCTCCATATGACAACGAACAAAAAGGGGATTGGCATTTAATTCTGAAATTAATTTTGGTTGCTATGATATTTTTTTAGCATTTAGTTCAATAATTTAGTGATATATTTTGTTTTTTCCTTATTTAAATTGGAGGATGGCTTTATTAAAGAACTTATGCAAACAAATGGCTAAATTAAATACTATACATTTTCTATGTTGGAAACAAGTGGTCTTATGTGCGTCACGTATGTATTTCTAGTTGTCAAGTTGAAAGTAATTATAAACTATTGGCTCTAGACCAATAGATTTAATAGATTTGTAGATTAAAAAATATTGTTGAGTGATCTCGGACATTTTAAAAAATAAGTTTTATTTTAAGTAAATGACAATAATAACACTAGTAATAACGATAACGTGATAGAGAAGGTTCTTCTTTTTCAACTAAAATTTTTGAGTTTTTCTTTTTTGATAAAAAAACCAACCCACAGTCGTACTAGGGACCAAGCACACATATGACACTAACACTTCTTATCTCAATTAGGCTGATACGGTGAATAGAAGGTGGGTGAATGATGTAATTAATCGAATTTTGAGTTTGATTGATCAGAAATTAAAAAATATTTGGATATCAACTGATGTAGTAGTAATAATAATAATACATTATTTTTATCATACAAATTTACTTAAAAAGTTGTTCATTAAATTTTTTTAAAGGGGGTTACCAATCCGCATGTTGAGCATCTTAAACTAATATTTTTATTACCATTGTTTTGAGTACAAACTTTATATAACCGAGGACATGACTTCTAAAGGTATACGCAACAGAGAGTTGCTGTGTTGTAATTTGTATAAGATAGAATAATTTGTAGTAGTGAAGAAACAGAGGAAACATGGGGAAAGAAAACTGTCATCCATTGTTGCGAGGAGGAAGAAGAGAGGCCAAATACAAACATGGCTTCTCTTCAGCTGAAATGGAGACTCTTTCCAGCATTTGTGAGCCAATATTTCCTTCTGTGTCCCCAAGTTCGCTGGAGAGGAAAGCTTT
>CAODLS012150183.1:0-12810 GCA_948243855.1 Flueggea neowawraea
CTCCATCAGCAGCCCAGACTGTTCCAACCATCTTCAGCACACCCTTTTGACTGTGCAACCATCAAATTTGCAAAACAAACCAGCAAACAGTGTCAAGGAACAATCTTTCTAATCCAAATCGAAAGTAGTACCAGACCCAAACCGAAAATGATCATAAAAAAAACACCTTTGATTTAATTACCATAGAAATGTTATCTTGATAAACAAAACCCAATAAAAGGTTCAGATTCTCACCTGAGTTCCACTAGCAAAAACTTGACTTTGAACACGTGTCTTTACAGTATCAACAGGATGCATCATTCCTTCCCCAAAAGCACCAGCAATACCTCCCCACAAGAACTCTCTCCATACTGCCACATATGCAATACCATAAAATCAGAAACAAGTTGGAAATTAAACTCATTTTTGTTTAATTTGGGGAAAAAAAAAGAAACAGAGAAAGATACCAAAGAAGTGATTGAAAGGTGGAGTAGCAATGGAAGAAGCTTTCAATTCATTGGAAGTTGGGTTGGGACTGGCCATTGGAGAGCGGTTTGTGGGTTAGGGTTTTAGGAGGGGTTTAAAGCCCTATAAAGCTTGCTTTGTTTGGAGAAGAAGCAGGTAATCTCATTTTTAAAAAAAATATTATTTTGGATAATTAACAATGTCATCCTAAAGTATAGCGACACCTGCAAAACGTCCTCATATTTTGAATACATAAATATTTCATCCCTAACGTCAAATTTTATCAACACTTGACAAAATTGGGAAATGTCTATTAGACCCATCTCTAATAATCACCACTTCACCCATTTCATTCAGAGGAAGAACCTAGTTGACCCTCCTCACTTTTTGCGACGACGCATGACAAATTCGTCGCCAATTTGCCACGAAAAACGGTCCGTCGCAGATCTGTCTTTCTTTTTTTATTTTATTTTTTATTTTAACAGTGAGTTCACAACTTGTTATTCCTTTATTTTCAATATCTCTAGTAATTAGAATCAAATTTGATATTTGTTTTTGTTTTAGCAGGTTAATTATTATTGAACTAATTTTTCATGTTGGTAATATAGATTACATTATAATTGTGAAAATTATTTTCCTTTCTGTGAAATAAACAATAGAAAATATTTTCAGCTTATTTTCCATGTAACAACTAAACACAGAAAAACGAACTCTAGGAATTCATTTTTTTATTCAAACAAAGTGAACCTAAAGCAAAGAAATTTTCAAATGTCAACAAAACACAAATTCTAATTTTTCTTCAACCAATTGTAAACCCTAAGTCACTAAATAATGAAATACTCATTCCGATGAGAAGCCGGTTCCTGCAAATTTCTCCTGTGTTATCCTGTTAAGACGTTCGACCATTTTAGGAGTCAAATGGTTTTTCCAAACTCCAATCTTGACTTCTCTGAAAAACACATCAGTTTTTACACCGCTAGTATTTCCAGCCTTGTTGGGCTCTAAATTTCGCATATTGTCAAAACTGCACAGCTTAATGATCTGATTTACCACTCCACTCTCCTCTTCCTGCAAAGAGAAAGGACGATCCAAGAAGCTTGCCAATATCTTTGCACCTTCCAACGGTTTCTCCCTCATTTCCTCGTACTTTATAAACAAGATATTGTTGGGCGATTCCAAGCTCGATTTCCAGTATCCTAACACATGACCCCAATAGTGTCCATAAGCAGAAACTCCATTGCAAAACGACTCAAACGCTTCTTTTACTTTGGCAGCTCCAGGTGGTTCAATTCCAGTAAGCTTGACCGCAAAAAGCCACAATGAAACAAATACGTCTTTTGGGTTTCGACAAACGTCAACAACTTTGCAGCCGGATTTTAAATGGATTCTGGCAATGAAGTGTGCGAAACGTGGGTTGCGAGAAGGCGAGGTGAAGGGAGAAGTTCAGGGTCTCCAATAGGTGGTTTCAGGAAGAGATTCGATTCCAAAAAAGGAACACATTCATGAGGGCTATGAGCAAGTAAAGGATGGTTAGAAAAAGTAAACTTGGCACGGTTTACAATGGAGAAAATAAGAGCCTTGAACCATGTTGAGCCACATTTCGGGAAGGTCGCCAAGATTATGTCATCAAATCGAGCCCTGAAGTGTTGTTGCATAAGGCATCTTGTAACGCGGCTAAGATCCCAATACGAGATCCTAACCGCTGACATGGGAACTCATTATTGTGTCCCCATGTCGTAGCCCGTCCTCTACATGTGTTAGGCACGGGGCTTGACACATTAATTTTTTTTTAAAATCAAAATCTGACCGATAGATCGTTTTGATCCAACGGTCAGATTTACTCCAACGGTAATATTACCGTTGGAGTACCGTTGGGGCAAAAAAATTACCCTTTTGGTCCCTAATAGCTAATTTTACCCATTTTCCTATAAATACCCACCTAAACACATTTTTCTCTCTCATTTCTACACTTCAAACACTCATTTCTCTCCCCCAAACTATCGAAGGAGAGCCAACCTAAGAGGCTCGTCCAATGGGCCGAGATAAGGCCAAAGGGGAAGAGCCAAGAACCAAGCAAAAGGCAAAACACAACGTGCATGAGAAAGGAAAGTCGACATCAAGCGACGTCTCCGAAGTTGCGTCCATTTTGGACGACATGTTGTTCGAGAAAGAATTAAATCGCAAAGTTTTCGAAACGACGGAAGCTAATAGAAAGAAAGAAAAAAAACAACGGCTCGAGATCGAACGAGAAAAAATGAAGTATCTCAAAGATCAACAGCTTAAGGAAGACATAGCGATGCTTGACAAAAATACGTCGAACATGACTCCCGCGACATGACGTTTGCATGAATACGCTTGTAAAAAAATTTGTGAAAAATATGAGTTGTAGTATTTTTAATTTAATGTAATATTTAATATTTTATTTTTAATATTTTAATTTTAATGTATTTTTTTATTTTAATTTAATTTTTAAATTTTATGAATTATTTTTATTTTAAAGAATTATTTTTATTTGAATGAACTATTTTTATTTTAATAAATTTGGGATAGAAAATATTAAATGAAGTAGTAGATAAAAGTTAAAGGATTAAAATAAAATTGTGTTTAGTGGAAAGCTGAGTAGGCGTCGTGCGAGACTTTTAAAGTAACTCCTGGGTTACGGATGAAAAAACTGAGGGGCTTAGAACTATGGACTTTAATAAAATAACAATAAAAAACTAAGCAGACATCCCGTAGAACGACTTCAGGGACTATGGGTTACAAATGACCTAATACTAATTTATTATATCCAATGATTGATGAGATAAAACAAGTACTAGAATTAAAATTTGTTCCAGTGCTTTTGTTTTCCAAAAATATAATTGATATGCAAAAATTTCTCATTTGCTGTAAAATTCTATTAACTAAAGCTAAAAGAGGAGAAATGTGCTTAAAATACTATATAACTTGTTTGGAAAGTGTAAAATTTAGCAAATACCAAATAATATATAATAAATAATAGATTTCTGAATAATAAAAAATAACAAAAAAGGGAAAAATATTTATATACTATAGGATATATGCTGAAACAGCCAAACGAAAGCACTATACGTACATCAAATATGTGGTGCAACAAATTAAGGAGCCCACAAATTAGATAATTTAACAACAGTGAACATAAGGGCAGCAAGAAACGGAGCGGAATTATTGAGTAGAAACATGAAATGAAAAATAAAGACTGCAAAAAGGACAGGTGTGGATGGCCGAGAGAAGAGACAGGAGAGGGCCACCAATGATTTGGGAGGATGCGATGGAGCATTTGATTCCGTGGGGTGGGGGTTTGATGATTGTGGAGCGTAGAAGTTGGCAATGATGGCGCGGAGAATTTAGGATAAGCCTTTTCATCATCATGTCTCCTTCCTCCCTCTTTAAACTTAGCCCACCTTTTGACCTTTTAATTAATTTTATTCAATTTTACGTGTTCCTTTGGAGCATCCGTGTTCATATATTTAATTTAAATTCGAGTCAGATAAAATCTCATATAAATAATAAAACTCTTGCGGAATGGTTAAAAGAGAAAAAGACTGTACCACTTAACTGCAATCTTATATAATTGATGATTTCCATTTATAATAGATTAAAAGATAAATTATATGTAAACAAATAGATTATGAATTGACAAATTCAAAAATTTTTGTGGTGAATAAAGAGAATGATCCATTGTTTAATTAGAATTATAATACATTAAAAATAACAATATTACAATATACATATGCTTGAAACTAACATACTTCTTTCAAATATTTGATGTATTTACTATTTTATAAAATTTTTAGATCTTACGTTCAGATGTAGAATCTTCAAAACTTGATAGGAAGATTTTTATTATTCGCAAAAGTTTTATCTAAAAATTGAAATTAGCTAAATAATAAAAAAAATATGGATACCAAATAATTTAATAATAAAAATGAAAGCTTCATTTAAGTAACAAATGCGTATCGATAAAAAAAGAAAAAAAGGGTAGAAATATAGTAGACAAAAAAATGTTTTAATTATAGAGAAGGGAAGTATGTACAATTCGTAGCAGGCACCAGTGGGATTCCTATAGTGAACTTTATATCACAGAATATTATGTAAATCTAGAAGGGAAAGTCGAGTTGCTGTCTTTGGGCATTGAATTATTCTTCTCCTATATGTGCAACCCCGAATATTATTATCCCACAAAAACTCTTAACTAACAAGTGGACTTTTATTCTGTTAAAAAGCAAAAATTGGACTTGTATTTGACACCTTTTTTTGAAAATCAATAATTACATAAGCCCGTAAAGTTCACCTCACACGTACGAGAAAGAGTTGTACAATGATGTGTGGGAAAGGTCATTATGCATTGCACTACTACGTGAAGCCGTCTAATGAAATATTTGCATAAAAATTAATTAGTAAGTACATTTTTTTTAGTACTAAAGTCAACTTGGCCACTGATAAGTGTGAATTTAATTCTTTGTGAAAATAAATAAAATAACTTAAAAAAGAATTCCTTTAATTGAATATATGTTGTCAATTTTGAATTAGCTTTATATTACTATTAATAAACATATTTTGTTAGATATTTAAGCTAATTATGAATATCAATATTTATAAAAGTAAATTACTTTTATTTATATTTAGGTTAATTATTAATATGCAAATAATTAAATTTTTTCTATACCAATAGACTTTTATCTCATTGATCTACAGACAATTTTGGAACTAAGGAATGGAGAGTTTGATTTCCACAGAACAATTAAATTGACATTGACTTAGAAAAGAAGTTAATTTTTTTAATGAATATCAACATTCAAAATTCTACGTAATGATGTTTAAATGGAACTTGAAAAATACAAAAAGAAAACAATAAAGTGGTGGCTTTATAAGTTTAATTCTAAAGAAGTGAAAACATTTTTGTTTGTGAAATATGTATGCTATATAATACTTATAAAAAAATACTATAAAATATAATGTAATTTTAAAAGGGCATATTATTTTTTATTATAAATTTAATAAATTTATCAATTTATAATTCATCTTTAATTTATAACAAATAATTAATATGTCGTGATTCTCAAATTAACTAAGAGTTGCGGCTAATTAAGAATGTTTGATTGCGTAAGATTAAAATTCAGAGTATATGATATCTCGATATAATGAGTTTCGCTATTGTCTGAATTAGTGTAAATCATAGAACCCATGACACCTCAGTTTCCTTAAACCTCAATTCAGAGGTTATTAATGTGTCATAATTTTAACATCAATTAGGGAATAAAAAAATGCACCGACTGAAGAAGAAAGTAGGTGGGGGGGTGTTGAGATAGCTTGTCCCGGCGGAAGTGTGTTGAATTTGATGGGAGCAGCTTTCACAAAGAAGCATGATTGCTTGCGTTTAAAAGTGGAGGAAAGGAAGACACACTAACCTCTACAAGGGACCCGCCCTATGGGCTCAATGTTGTCAAAAATAGCTAGCCGAATAGGCCTACACCATTGTTGACTTGGTGGTTAGGCTAAGCGGCAATAGCAGTTGAGAGATTGGCTGCACTTGTTGTGGCACAAAGTTGAGGCATTTGGGCCCCATCCATTTTTTTATGGAAAAAAAAGAAAAAAAAAAAGAAGGGTGACCGATAATAGCAAATCGATTTTAAAAGTGACCGTGCATTACATGTTCGAACAATTATAACTAAATTTAGAATGAATTAAGTTTAATCACCATAACACTAGTGTTGAAAACAAGGACCTTACTAAAACATCAATAGACATGGAACTTTAAGAAATACCCTTTCCATTGAAATTCAAATCTGAAGTTGTAGTTTAGTGAAAATACACTATACCACTAAACTACCATCCACGTAAAACCCGTCCGCTTTGTGTTATGTATACATAATAGCATTTATACTATAATAATTTTAATATCACTTTACATATATTTATTTTTTGTAATATTTGATCAAATTTTGTGTATTTATTCATAATTAATTCTGAATTGGTAGATTTAAAAAATTACATAATAAAAAATCGAAAATACTTAATTATTATAATTATTTATTTGTTATAAAAATATAAGTAAATAAATAGAGCTAAATCAAAGGGTTACATGTTGAATGAGATAAGAGGGGCATGAGAGTTTTAATTAATTGGAACATGTGGGTTGCTGGTGGTCGAGGAACATTCTTGTGCACCTCTAACTCTAAGCCACATGGTCACTACCATGTGCTTTCACCTGTATATATCACATGGTTAAATTAAGAAAATAATTTTAAAAAAGAAAGAAAACTATTTTTTTTATATAGGTCAAGAAAAGAAAAGGAACAATAAAAATCCGCCAAGATTTTAGACTTGAAAAAAAAAAATGGCGAAGATGGTTTCATTACGGTATGGTCCTTTTTATCTACATTTTTCGTGTTTTCGACAGTTGAAATTTTATTATATATTTTAAATTTAATTTAATAGTTCAAATTTAGTTGTTTAAATTTAAGTTTTTTAATGTGTTGACAAAATCTTAGATATTGAATTAATTTTAAAATGTGCTTTATGTTTAGCATTAAAAGCAGTAATAGAATGTAGATACAAAAAGATATTACAAAAAGATATTAGTTCAATCCTTCGTTATGGTATGATGATATGGTTAAAATTAGTGGGGTAAGGAGTGGGCTGGTAATAATTGAGGATATATATCGTCTATGTTTAGGACAACAATACATGATCAAGAGACAGAGTTTAGTCAATTTCATATAAGAAAAACCTGTTCGCTTCATTCATCAAATTTTGACTTTGGAATGGAGTAATGATGTTGGAAAGATTTCATGTAATCTATGTTCGTCTTAGAGTTTGACGATTTAATAATATTTTATTCACCAAAACAAGACGATGTAATAATATTTAAAATTTTAAACTAACTGTTAAATTTGGGTGTTTGGTTTTAATAGATTAAATAATATATAGTATAAACATATTATAAATTGACAGATTGTATAGTAAAAAAGTAGAGAGATTGATATATTTTTTAGAATCACAATATGGTGAATATCCAATATACCATTTTAAAATGTTGTGAAACAAAGATGTTCTGATATTCTTTTAAAATAATTGGGTTTACTTGTGTTATAAGTGATAGAATAATTTGATAGTTTTGAAATTAAATGTTATTAGGCCTAATTTAACTCTAGTCAAAACCATAAGGTTACACTTTCTTTTTTTATTATTATAAATAACTAATAAATGTTTTATAAATAACTACTATTAGAGAAACATTTCGTAGGTGGTTATACTTCCATTTTAATTAAATACATACGAAGGGTTCACATTTGCCTCTTCATTTTATTGGAATGATCATATGGACCATTTAGTCTATTTAAGTATGTATTCACATTGTATTGTTAGATTTATCAAAAAGGTATGCTTCGTGGACTTATGTAAATGAACCAAGTCATACGTATAATTGAATATGACTATTTGTCAATTTATCAAATCCCAGTTCAAATCTTAACTACCGGCATCAATCTGTGACAAAATCCCCAATTTTCTAAACCTACCTTTTGTCACAATCTCCGCTCTAATTATTACAATTTTTTTGCAATCATTTTGGTCTAGGATTGACCGGGTAAAATATTAAACCATCCAAGTCAAAATTTTGAAACAAAACATCCTAGGATCTTGTCCTTTGGTTTAAGTTTTTATTTAAGCTTGTGGCTCACAATGTTGTTGGGAGTAGGTAATTTGATTAGTAAAATGTGTGCTGTAGAATTAATGCTGAAACAATGTTGGAAAAACAAATATAAAAAAACGAAAAAGCACTTTTAAGAAAGTATTAATTGACCAAAAGATGCTAATATGATTACCTACTTTATTAGCTAGTCAAAATTAAAATATAAAACCAATGGTTAAATGGTTGTAAAACTAAAAAATAAATTGGGTCAACAATATTGTTCTCCTTGTCCAATTAAATAAAATCAATCCATTTACTACTAGTTTTTTCATCTGATAATGCGATATGGTCATGAAGCTAAAACTATACAAGAAAATCCAAAACTTATTGGTAAAAAGAAAGAGAGAAGCCAAGGGTTGTTTAGTTAATTTTTTTTTATTGTTTTGTAAAAAGTTAGAAAACAGAAATGAAAAATTTGTTCATGAAAAAATAGAATTTTTCATTATTTTTTATTTTATTTTAGAAAACAGAAAAAAAATGAAAAACAAAAAACTTAAAACAGAAAATTGTTTTCGTAACTAAATATAGCTTAAATCTTTGTTTGCAAATAATGTGTTCGATAAATTATGAATACCAGCACTCATAAAAAATTATATCATTATTCATATTCTTAATTATTCAAATATTAATAAATGATTGAATGTTACATGTTATAAGTACCGATATTTGATATCATAATCTAATTTTTGCGTTTTAATCTACCATGAAATATAATCAATTGTTCCAATCTATAACAAAGAATGAGGGTTGCGATGGTTGAGGTAGAGGAGTTGAGGGTGTTGGGTTTTGTGGGATGAAACACGAAGACAGTGCATGGCAATGCCTACTAAAGACAATCTGTGCGAACGTGAATTTGACCCCTCCTTACTCCTTACCCACACACACCTCACGTGAAAAGTATTGTATAGAAGAATTACGAAGAAGACAGCTGAGACAACACGTAAAAATTGAAATGAAGTATGCATAGATGCCGTGTAAATGTAAAATATCTGTAATCAAATCATTCGGTTCTTATTGAAGCTAAAGTTGGGGGAATCAACCCGAACTTAACTTAAGATAGGACGACTGTGAAGGTTGTTGTTTTCATGAATTTGTCAAAAGGACGGTGCAACTTTTATCGGCACATTTTTGGTGCCTTTGATGGTCAAACCACAATCATGCATGCAATGGAATTGTCGCTCAATTATTGAAACTGTAAAGATGCTTTCTCCTTTATTTTTTTTCTTATGAAAAAAAGAAGAAATTATGCGGATGAACTAGTGTACTTTTAATTTAATTTCTCTTTCTTATTTTCAAGGGTGAAGATTAAACCTAAATTAATCTAACGGATAAGAAAGTGACAATATGTTAAATTTGTTTTATTGCACATATACAATAGGTGAGTTATTTTAATGTGTTGTTACTGTTATAACAATTAAATTAAATTAGATCTAATTTTCACATTTGAAAGTAAAAAAAAAAAAGAGATTAAACCAAAAGTATAACAGCCAAATTCAAAATTATGCTTTGAAGAATGTCCTCAATTTGAGGATTTCCTCAATTTTATTGTGTTGTTTTGTACGCTCAAACGTAGCAAAGAACATTTTATTGTGTTCACCTCTTCTAACAGCTATGAAAAATATTCATCTATGGCTTGGAACTTTAATGTTTATACTCCTCATTGATATATTTTATGCACATTCTATCTTCAATTTGTCTCTAACTTCCTGTGCACACTAATCTATTCTTTTTTTTTTTGCCAATTTATTTTTATATGCCTTTTCTTTTCTTTAGTGGTTCAATATTGGATATATTATATGCACCTGAAGGATTGAATTATATATATATATATATATATATATATATATTAGGTGGCGTACTCTTTTTTTTCTTTAATTCTAAAGCTGGAACTAGAGATTTATGTTTTAAAATAGAAAGAGGATACTGTCTTACTGAATGACGATATATTTATAATAAAGAAAAGGTGTATAAATAAATCTATGTGTTGTTTACATGTTGTATCCATTTAGTGTAATTAGCCTACTATGTACGTGTATTGTATGTTATTAATTTTTTTATTTATAATTTAATTATTTTTGATATAAATATATCTTTAAATTTTGATAGTCAATTTTGATTGCATAAAATAAAAAAAAAATAAAATTATGTAATGAAAAACTTAATCGAATATGCTTAATTTTTTTGATAAGTTGAATATACTTTCTAATACGTTACATATAACAATATTATTACCTTACATGTAGTCATAATCTTTAAGTGCAAAATGAAATATTACTACTATAAATATTCATAACAAAAGAAATATACTACACAATAACAATATTCAGATAATAGTTTATTCTAATAATAATTGTTTAATTTAAATTTATTGATAAGGTTAATGTTTTTTCAAGAGAGAAAGGAAAAAGAATTTTCTATTAAGAAATTACAAATCAAAATTAGTTATGTTTATAAAGCTAAATACTTTTGGTGTTAGATATTGTTAAATATGAATAGAGATAATATTGATCTAAATAAATACTCATCCGAACAATTTTAAATCAATGTCTAAGATATTAATTAGTTATACTAATAGAGATAAATACTTTTAATTCCATATATTGTTAAACATGAATAAAGATATGTTAGAGAATTTTCCGGGGATGTCTTGGTTAAATTTGGAGAGCGGAAGCGAGTTGGAGTGAGGTAAGAAAAAATAACACCAAGATTTTTATAGTGGTTCGACCAATCATGCCTACGTCTACTACCTAAGTCTCACTTAGGCTTTTCACTATAACGAAGATTGATTTTGGCTTAATCCAACAAAGCCTTACACCACGGTTGATTGCGGCTCACACCTCTAAAGCCAACAAGGTTGATTGCGGTTCACCCTTCTAAAGTCTACCCAAGGTTGATTACAACTCAAACTTCTAAAGCCTACAAGTTTGATTACGACTCACCCCTCTAAAGCCTACTCAAGGTTGATTACGGCTTAAACCTCTAAAGCCATTACAATGTTGTTTTTTATAGGTTCACAAAAAATCTTCTCCACTCTCAAAGAGTATACAAAACAGTTTACAAAAACTGAAAGCTCTATGCTAGAGTTTGGTTGTATGAAAATGATGCTCTTGATTTTGATCTCTAGCTTGATTTGATGTTTTGGAGTGAGGGAAATGATGAAAATGATTTGGACTTGAATCCATATGATCATTCATGTTTTTCTGCCCTTCATTGATGTATTTATAGCCTCTCAAAGTGATATGACCGTTGGTGGAGATAAAATAGCCTTTGGAGTACATTTCTGTCCGTTGCAGCTATCTGTGCCATTCTCACGTACGTCACTTTATCCTCACGTACGTCATCTGCAAATTCTTCAGCTTAAGTACGTGTGTTGTAAATTTCACGTACGTTGATGAAGCTCCAGCATGATTCACGTACGTCAGCGCTTATCTTGCGTACGTTAGATGTGTCTCACGTACGTTGGTATATTCTCATGTACATTAGTTTGCTCTTTTCATAACTCAATTTTCTTCTGTTTGTCTTCACACGTTATCTCACGTACGTGACTCCTTCTTGACGTACGTGAAGCACTTGCAGTGGCTTGTTTCGCAACTCCGAGCTTTTCAACTTATTTCTCTTCAAGTCAAATATTTTGCTTATCATCAAAAAATAAAAAGGAACTTAATGTTGATCACCCTTGATCTAACAGGAATAACTTCAATAATTCGGCCCTAAGGAATCAAAATGCAACTCCTCAAAATGTTCAGTACCAATAAACGCCAAAGACTGATAGATTGCAAACCTTGGAAGAAATTGTAAAAACATTGCAGTTTCTACAAAACAATTTCAGTAGACTACAGAGTCCAACATTTCTAAGCTAAAAGATTAAAGTTGAGTACCTCTGTTAGCAACCTTGAGAACAAAGAGAAATTGCCTTCCCAACCTGATATCAATCCAAGGCAGAATGCAAGTGCCATTGCTCTTCAAAGTGGAAAAGAAATCCTTAGTGCTGAAAAAATGTCGCCTCCTCTGCTTGCCCATGCCACCGTGATTGAAACAGAAATAGAGACTCAGAAGAGTTCTAGAGATGTGCCAGCGGTTGTAGACCTAAAAAAGCCGCATTTTCCACATAGATTGACAAAGAAAAAGAAGGCTTTAGATGATTAAGAGGTCTTGGAAACATTAAAGAGGGTGGAGATTAATATTCCTCTACTTACTGCAATGAAGCAGGTACATAGATGCTACAAGTTTCTAAAAGAGCTGTGCACAAGTATGAACAGACTAAAGGGCAATAAAAGAATTCACATGGGAGAAACAGTCTCTGCGGTCCTGCAGAAGAAAATGCCTATAAAGGAGAAAGACCTATGTATGTTCACTATCTCTTATAAGATAGGCAATGTTGGAATTGAACAAGCAATGTGCGATTTAGGTGAATCTATTAATCTAATGCCTTTATCTGTTTATTCTATATTGAATGTTAGACCTTTAAAGCAAAATGGTGTTGTACTGACGTTGGCTGATCGTTCTAGTGTTTTCCTTGAAAGTGTTTTTAAGGATGTTTTGGTGCAGGTAAACGACCTAGTTTTTCCTGCAGATTTTTATGTACTCGATATGGAGGATGACAAAACACCAAATTCAAGACTAATAATATTAGGGAGGCCTTTTCTGAAAAC
>CAODLS012150231.1:0-12858 GCA_948243855.1 Flueggea neowawraea
TAAAACCTATTAACTCTTATTCTATCAGAAAAGAAAAGATCTGACCCAAACTTAAAGTTTGGTCGGAGCCCTAGAATGCTCAAATGCAAAGCAAAATAAGAAAATCGAGAGATTAATGGATGTTTCTTACCTCAAAAATTACTGTAAAAGAAAAGAGAAGCAAGTGATATCAGAGAGCAATAAATGAGAGAGTTCTTTGGTGGTTGAGATGAGTTATGATTGAAGAAAAGGTAGGTGGAGGGTATTTATAGGCTCACGGGCTGAAGCGCCACATTTCACGCAAAACTGCCCAGTTGGAACACATCTACGTGTGCAGTAGGGGTTCTGTATACGTAGAACCGTGCTCTACGTGGGTAGCATCCCACACAACGTGCGTAGATGACAAATCTGGAATTCCCTCGCTCCCAGATCTACAATCTACGTGCGTTCCACCCCTTACTGTGTGTGTAGAAGACATCAACGTGCTCACGGTTCACACCCAGACAATGATCAACGTTCCCAGAAGCTTTGCAATGCACACAGACTATTCTAAGCACGTTCACGGTCAAACTCAAGCCTGGTCTGCGTGTGTAGTACCCAGTACTATGCACGTAGATGACCTCAAATGTGCATTACACACGCGACTCAACATCCAAACACTCTCCAAACTCCAAATCTTCTCAGAAACTACTAGATTCCGGTTAGAACAGGCAAGATATTACAACTTGTATGTTTTGCATCTCTGTAAAAGATATACAAGTTAGAAACATAACATAAACAAATCATAAACATAACATAAACATAATATATACATGTTATAAATATAGTATGAACAAGTTATAAAACATAAACATAATATATACATGTTATAAATATAGTATGAACAAGTTATAAAACTAATACTTGTATGTGTTTGTATCTCTGTAAAATATATATAAGTTATAAACATAGCATAAACAACACCATCATTTTTGAAAAATAGAACAACACCAATAAAATATCAACAATATTCCAACAATATATAAACAAGAGTTGGTAAATTTGAAAATATGTATTTATTAATGTGAAAAATTTTAAAAGTGAATATGTAATATACAAAGTGGATGGTACAAAATAAATATTGTAAAATATCGTAGGTGTATTGTGTAAAAACACTATATATAATACACATGTGTGTGTATGTGTGTATACATATATATAACATGTATATATAATACATAATATATATATATGTATTATATATATGCACACACACACACACACACACACACATATATATATATATATATATATGTGTGTGTGTGTGTGTGTGTGTGTGTGTGTGTGTGTGTGTGTGTGTGTGTGTATAAGTATGTATTATATATATGTAGTGGGTATAGGTAACGAGTACGGGTACGAATATTACCCAACAGGTACGGGTAAGGTATTTCTATATCCATACTCTACCTATACATGAACAATAAAATACGAGTATTACTCGTACCTATACATATACCCAGTCAAAACGGGTAATACCCACGTTGACTAGGTACGGGTAGGGTATAAATTGTCATTCTAATTGTGTCATTGTCTAAGGCCATATGAAACCATCCTAATGTATGGACTCAAATTCTTTTGTTGCAGATGAAAAAGAAAATTAATATTTTAGTACTTTAAATTTTCCTTAAATTTAAAAACGTTCTTTTGATACAAAAGCCTCAGTAGCTAGTCCCTAATGTTGAAATCATTTTATATATTCTAACACATTTTGTGCTTAGACAATTTCTCACAAAAAATACTAAGCTAATTGCTCCAGGGCTCAACCTTCTTCATCTTTCTCCTTCCTCTCTAATACCTTCATGGTTTCTTCCTCTTCTCTTATCAATCTCCCCTAATTACTTTTTTGGATTAATACATAACTTACTCCCCCAAACTTGAACTCTACTGGCACCCTAAACTTTTTGACCGTTCAACTTACCCCCTAAATTTGCTTAAATTATCTCAATTACCCCCCGATCTTACTTAAACTATCTCAATTACCTCCTAAACTTGATTAAACTGGGCAATTTACCGACTTTTCTTAATTCATTATAGGTTTATTGCGGAGCTTCTTTTTATTTTTTAACCTTTTACATTTAATAGCGATAATTTAAAGGTAAACTTGAGGATTTTGGGATTCAAACACATTAGAAAAACCCTTAGTTGAGAGGATTTTGACAAATTCAATAGGTAAATTGAACATTCAAAAAGTTTAGGGTGACATAAGAAGAAAATGTACAAGTTTGGATAGTAAATTATGTACTAAGCCTACTTTTCTCTTTCCCATCTATTCTCCCTCACTAAAGTGTCAAAACCTAATTGCTCCTTCCTCCGCAATGGACCATCATAGCTATCATATATTGCGGCTACCACAAATGCACATTTTCAAGGATTGTGACTTGAATTAGTAAAGGTATTGTAGTTTATATATGATAATTTCTCTTTCTTGATTTCATTGATCTCATGGATGAAACATTTGATAATTTTTAACATATTTCTAACCTTTTATAAATACAAAGACAAATTACCTTATAGAACAATATCTCAAGAAGTAATTAATTACTGGGTTTTTTAAACCGTAAAGAGGTTTTTACAAGTCACAATAAATCTGAAGGACTAGAATATTAATTTTTCAATAAATAACCAAATAGTGCATGGCACTAGTAGAGATGGGCACTTTGGCCCAGCTCGGCGGGCCAGGCCAGATGGGCGTAGGCCACTATTTTTAGGCCTGCGGTCGACCTACCTATATTTTTTAAAAAATAGGATTGGGCCTGAGTTTATGGTGAGACCCGTCTGTTATATATATTATATATTTTTATATATTATATATCAAATTAATATTAATATACTATATCTTATATATAGAATATATAATATATTAATATTAATTTGATGTATTATGTGTTATAAATTATAAAAAATAATGTCGATTATAAATTTAAGAGTTGTTTAGTATTTATTAAAGTATAATTTATATAATAAAGTATATATTAAATTGTATTTTGATAAAAAAAATAAAAAATTAATTTTTTTAAAAAAATAGGCCTACGGGCTTAGGTCACACCTTCAACCCCGTCAACCGGGCCTAACATGACCCAGCCCGATCAACCGGACTAAAATTTTAAGGTATAATCTGATCCGGATCCAACCTGATCCATACCCATCCCTAGGCACTAGCACCCTCCCTTCAATGTTGGGGAGAGAGTGATTGGAATGTTCCTTTCTCTATACTTCTCAATGAACCCACCAAAGCACGTGGTTGATGGTCATTGGTCACCTTATGTCCGTACTCCCAAAATATAGCTATCCAAAAGTTAAATCTATTAATCAAGAAGATTTTAATTAAGTGATTAACATGCTGTTTAGAAAAAGGTTGGAATTCCAACAAAAGTTCTAGTGCGACTAATGTCCATTAGAGTAAAATAATAAACCAAGAAGAAAAAGAAGATTTAGCTACTAGTAGCTAAGATTACAAATATCTCTCAACCCATTTGAATGAAAAAAAAAAGTTAATTACAAAAGTTAATTCAATTTTGCTCTATTGTCATAAATATACGAAACCAAATACAATTCGGTTCTACTAATAAATTTTTAGCTTATTGAACTGAAGTCAACACCAACAATAAGGGATTGTGACTTCGAACTCCAGGTGGGAGCAAATAAAGTGACTTACAAAAGAAATAATATAAAAAAAAAGTACAATTCTATTGGTTCTTGATCTATGCAACGGGGAATGCACATGCAAATCTTTCTCCACGAGTTTTTCAGGACTCCATGAGTACCATTGCCTTTTTCCACCACACAACGACCTCAATACCATCTTTCACGCTATATGTTGGAGCTATATCCTTCGTTGAATAATAATGACCGACGTCCTTCGCCGAATAATAATAGATAGAGTACGAAATTTGAGCAAGCAACACAACATATACATTATTAAAAAAGAATTGCCGAGTTTTATTTTTGCCATCTGAAGCTTCGTTTTGTAAAATCTTGAAACATGTGATAAAAAACAACCGTCATTTCGCATAATATATGTTGAAGATGTGTCATACTTCTTGACCAAAAAATGTGTAATACTTATTAAGCTAAATCGTAAATTTCTTTTGAATATAATGTTTTATCCCATCCCATTCCGCTGTTCAAACCACAGCCGGTGTTTTGGTGATTTTGATTCTAATATTTATAATATAATTTTTGTTTTTTTTTGTTGGTGCCAGAAGACTCCGTTCTTCAGTAGTTTGTTTGTTTACGTATTTATTTCATCATCGGCCTTGTTTGTAGTCGTGAATAGTAAAACTTAAATATGATATAAACTTTTATATATATAAATAACTTATTTTTAATCCAACAAATTATGAAAATAAGGTTTAATTGTAATTATAACCTACTAAGCATTTGAATTGTAGTAGTTTGAAAATATGTTATTTGTTATATGTTATTTGCCACTGAATAAGCATATTATGTGTCACTATTTGGTTTAAGTATATTTTTAAACAACATCGAATAACTAATGTGTTTTTAACCACTAAATCCAAAAAAATCAAGCTCAAGTTATTTAAATAGTCATATCTTTGTACTTATAAACATTTCTATATTTTCACATCTATTCGATGTGATACTTTGGACAACAACTAATTTAACATACTAGTTGCAACTACCTACTTAGATGAGATATTACAATTCCTACCTTCTTAGGTCGTGACGTCCTTATTGTCAAACCTTCCAATCATGATGCATAGAATCACTCTCGTGTTTTATCGGTCCTCTCAACAGTTAAGGTTTGTTCCATCATCACCATCAGTTGAGGTTTAACCCATTACAGTTCAAGTTTGAACGCAGAGTGACTTTGATACCATAATTGTCAAAACATGACATAAGCATACCGTTGTCCTTAAGTTCAAGTTTGGGTTACTAAGTAGTTAGATCCTTACACTTACAATAATTTTCATATTCCAACATCTATCCGATTTGGGACTTTGAATAGTAATTGTGCAACAACTAGTTTAACCTATTAGTTTTAGCTATCGGTTTAAATAGGATGTTACACTTTGTATTAACATGTTGGATGTTCTCAATATGTTATATGTTCATAATTATCAAACAAGCTCGAATAGTACTAATACAGTCATTCAACGTTTAAATTTTTAAATTTAAGTTGCAATGCAGTCTTTATAAATGAAAAATGAGATTCAATCATTGCAGCTTTCATAACACAAACCAAAAAAGAGGCAGCATAATGAAATATAATGCTCCGTCAAATACTGCGATGTTAGTGTAACAAAAACTTTGATGATATTGATGGCCCCCGTCAAATGCTGCGTTGAACATGGAATCAGAATATCACAAAATAACAATAATAATTATAATGGATGCCTCATCTCATCCAGAAACAAATTCCATGTCAAAATAAATGGCTCAAATCAAAATCTACTTCTTTACTAGAGACCAGTGTATTTATTTTGTATCACTGTTGTGCAGTTACATTAAATGGGAGTTCTAAGGGGTATTTTTTTTCTTTCATTGAAAAAAAATGGGAGATTTAAGGGGTTTTTTTTCCTTTCACTAAAAAAAAGGGAGATATATGGGTTGGGTTGCCCAGAATTTTGCATCGAGTAAAAATGTATGTGTTGTGACAACAAACTCGGATATACAAATTAATGTTAATTCCTATGAAAATTTGAGGTTGGGGAATTATCTTTGAGGAAGTTTTTTTGTTATTTGGTCAAGTTGAAAGATTTATATCATTGATTCGTGATTGGGGTTCGCATTAGTATGTAAAGAATTATACACAAAGTTGTATAAGTCTCTTCATGTGGTTTTTTAAAGAATCTACTAGTTTGTTTTATCCATAAGTTCGGGTTAGTACAATGACTTGTACAAATTTTGGCTGAATAATGGAATTGGGTGATGATGCTATTTCCGACGAGAATTTTGGTCAAGAGATGATGGCTATATGTTTGGTCACTGTTAGAATCTCTTTCCGGCAAGAACTTCAATCAAGATGGTGGCAAGAACTATTGAGACACATAATGCCTATTGACCTGAAACAACCAAACAACAGGGACTGTTTTGGTTTTGTTTTGAATTTCTTTTTAGTCCCTTGTCACACTTTTTCACCTATTTTTATCCTTCCTTTTTTTTCGCCGTTTCTCAAGATTTTCAAATTTACCTAATTTGATCACAATTAACTAAACTTCAACCCAATTCACAACAAATCCTTTTTTTAATATTTTTATCCAAATTTTTCTATCTTAATAATGGATACCACATCTGGAGGCAAATTTCTTGACAAGTTAAATGGCTCAAAACAAAGTCAAAATATTGCCACAATAGCACTTTATCAAACAAACAATCAATTATTTAATATTAACTAAAATTTGTTAACTATTTTATAAGATATGGCGTTTTTGTTTTTAATCGGTTTCCCATATTTATTTGGAAAGAAATATATTTTATAAGTAGTATATATAAGGTATACAAAATTAAATGGTAAAAATTTTCTGTCCAGTCTGTTCACACAAATTTTGATTTATCTTCTTTTTTCTAAAAGAAAAAAAATTCCTGAAAGGAAAAAAGTTTAGAAGTTAATAGATACCCATCTGAATTAGTTAAACCTATATATATATATTCTTATTTTACAAGAGAAAAAGTCAAAGGTCAAACTATTGATATCTCTAAACATTCCTCCAAGTTTTTCAATCCTTCATCATCATATCATTGATTCATTCTTTATGGAAGTAAAGAGGAATGGAAAACATACCTAATTAACTCCTTCCTTCAATCAGAATTTTTGGTGAATGATCTCATTTGATACATTAGTTTAAAATAATCTGAACAATATTCTAAATATGTTTCAAAATGGTTTATATCATTATATGGGAATTTTTGTGCTACAATTCAATGTTTCCAAATTCTTTAACAATCAGAATAAATTAAATTGAAAAGTTCAAAATCATGATTGATCAGTTAACGAGTCATTGTCTAAGGAGAGTTGACCAGCTGTTCTGGCTGCAAATGTCTAGTTGCAATTCTTTAACAGAATTTAATTATTTTATTAAATCACCATGTTTTTCTGATATTTGACTAATTCGGATTTAAGATGCATAAAATTTTTGCATATGGCAAAATTTTTCCTGCCAAATCTTAAAGCATCTCCAAACCAGAAATTTGAATTCCAAAATTTGGTTAAAGAAGAGGAGTCCGTGCCATTCTACTGCATCTCCCAGTAGACGATAGCAAACTATAATTTAATTAACATTACTGAATGTACAACAACTGATAGCAATCATAGTTGAGAAATTAGGCAGAAATTGTAATTGACTTGATTTTAGTTATTCTCTTCAAGATTCGGAAGTTTATTATTGTAATTTATAACTGAATTCAACTATTCAATGTTTGTTAGAAGCCTATACTTCATTTGATGTTGACAGTCCATTTGTGATGTTTAGGTTCTTCAGCGTGTTCATTGTCGCTCTTAATCAATTATTTGTTTCAGAAGACTTGAACTGGTATTAATAGTTGTTTATGCAAGAAAAATAAACTTGCTGATACAGACTAATCAACTATTGTAAAGAACAAAGCTAGTAGGTGACTGTTATTAAGTACTGACATTTATATCAGTTCGAGTCTTCATTTGCATTTCTCTGTAGAAAAGCAACAGATACAGAAGAACTTGAGGCATGGAATTAGATAGGTGTTTGTACAGATTCGTCGCAGCTTTTGCCTTTATCTTGATAGTGTCTCATGCAGGTTAGTATTTTTTTCCCCCTGAATTGCAGCATCAGCATCTTGATTCTAGTCATGCTTATTACTGATATTACTATTTTTTAGATGCATACGACAATTTGGACCCAAGTGGGAATATAACCATTAAATGGGATGTTATGTCTTGGACACCTGATGGTTATGTGGTAAGTACTTTATTTCTCTTTCACTAATGATTGAACTGTTGACCCTTTAGCACTAGAGAGGGTTCCAGTACCAGTTGACATGGTTCCAGTACCAGTTGACAGAGCTCCAAATTTGATTAATACAAGTTTAGGTGGAAAGATAAGAAGTACTTCAGATTAATTAATACAAGAACTCACATAATGAATTGAAATTTTCTGAAACTGAAATAAAAGTTGACTTCTACTTGAATGGCTTCAGGCTGTGGTAACAATAAGCAACTTTCAAATGTATCGGCACATCATGAGTCCCGGTTGGAGTATAGGATGGACATGGGCTAAGAAAGAAGTGATATGGTCAATGGTAGGAGGTCAAACCATTGATCAAGGAGACTGTTCCAAGTTTAAATGAGCAATTCCACACTGTTGCAGGAAGGATCCTACAATTGTGGACTTGCTTCCGGGAGTGCCTTACAACCAGCAGATTGTGAATTGCTGCAAAGGAGGTGTTCTTTCATCATGGGGACAAGACCCTTCTTCTTCGGTTTCCTCATTTCAGTTAAGCGTTGGACGTTCTGGAACTTCCAATAAAACTGTTAAGACTGCCTAAGAACTTCACTCTGCTTGGTCCAGGCCGCGGCTACACTTGCAGCCAGGCAAATATTGCTCGCCTGACGGACGTAGAAAAACTCAGTCATTGAGTAAGTTTGATGTAGTTTAATGTAAACTATGGGGAAGTTTTTTAAGCTAATAAGAAAACGTTCGATCAATTCTTTCGTTTGTTCTTTGCAGTGACATGGAACGTGATCTGCACTTACTCTGAAATGTTGGCGTCTCGGAGCCCAACCTGTTGTGTCTCATTGTCATCATTTTATAACTCTACTATCACTCCTTGCCCCAAATGTGCTTGTGGTTGCCAGAACAACACCACCTGTGTCGCGTAAGCCTTCTCCGAATCTTGATTACACCTAAAGCTGCATGAATATCGCAAATTTAATCTACAAACTTGAGCTATCTCTCAAATCCTTGACATTAAACTTTATTTAAAACTGTGCCTAGTGCAAATATCCTGGACCTAAGGCAAGTTCTCTGATGCAACAACGTTGTCGAAATTGTGCCTGAAGCGTTCACCCGTTTCAGGCGTTTTTTTAACAACAGTCTACTGCAAACAAACTTGAAACATAAACTTCATGTTTGAAAATTTGGATGTCACCTGACCATCTAAATCACTGAAATGGATCAAATATACAGGAGTGATTCAAAGATCCGGAGTGCGGTCGGACTAAACACATCAACAAAAGTTAATACTCTATTAATGCCGTGCACTCAGCACATGTGCCCCATCCGTGTACATTGGCATGTAAAGCTTAATTACAAGCAGTATTGGCGAGCCAAGATTACGATCAATAATTTTAATTATCGACAGAACTATACACAATGGACTCTCGTTGTTCAGCATCCGAATCTCAACAATATCACTCAGGTTTTCAGCTTTGGATACAAACCACTTGCTCCATACCAATCCTCCAGTAAGTTTACAAGCACATTTTTATACATTTTTTAGAAGTTTTTCTGAGGCAAAAAATTTACTCTTTGATCATACTGAAAATGCAGATGATTCTGGTATGTTTTACGGTATGAAATTCTTCAATGATATACTGAAGGAAGCAGGGCCAGACGGGAATGTGCAGACAGAGTTGCTTCTTCAGAAGGATATGAACACATTCACAAAGAAGCAAGGTTGGGCATTTCCAAGAAAAGTCTACTTCAATGGAGATGAATGCATGATGCCACCACCTGATGAATACCCTTACCTTCCAAATTCTGCCAGTGCTAATTCTCTTGCATTTTCGACTCTCCTGGCTTCCAGTATTGTTTTGATGTTGATATCCTTCACATAACCATTAGACAGTATAACTCAAACACCGGGACGCGAAAACAGGAATGACAGTGATGTTTTCAGCAATGCAAATATGCAGCACCGGAAATGTGGAGAACTAAATTGTTTGAAGTGATTTTGTTAGCAAGAACAAAAATTTATATGGAAATTTTTATACATTGTGTACAGAAATCTGCTGTCTCTTTCCCCATTAATAAGAAAAATAAAACAGAAGAAGACACTGAATGGAGAGTTGATAACCTGTTTAGAGATCAAAGTAGAAGATCATAAAATAAATTGGTTCTACTTTGATCTAGCAAAAAATCTTTATGCTTTCAGTAAAATTCACTTCACTTATATGTTAAGGATAAAAATCTGAAGTGAATTGCTGGTTATGCAAGTTTTTATTTTATTTCATAACTAAAATCGTTGGAGTTTTATATTTGTTTTACAGTTCGTATCCACTCAACTAATTTTTATTCGATCTGACAGTCTTGAAAATTAAAGCTGACCAAAAAGAGATATTATTACATTGGTTTGAATGTGACATTGTTACAAGAATTAAATCATTTTTCAATTATAGAAGAATTACTAAATTCTCTTCAAATTAGCAATACTATCGAGTGACCTATGATTGGAAACATTCTACTTCATCATTCTATTCTACTAAAAAGAATATTTAGTAAAACTATTCTCTGTGAAGAAGTTAAGAGTTTAAATCTTAACAAGAATAAAAAATTTTGATACTCTAATTCTCGAGGTGGATAATCACTCTACTCTTTGAAACAACAAAAAAAACCATTCTATTCTACAAAAAAGAATATTTTTGTAAATCTTAATGCATACTAATTTAAGAGCTTAATTAATGGGAAATCTAAAATGGGTACATCTCATTATGCTTAATCAGGTGGCATCTTTGTTTGACGAATCACAGTTGTAACCTACTGGATGGTAACTTGCTACCTTCTTGCTTGGATCTTTCTTTTGGTGTATACCTTAATCAGTTTTATCATCTCTCATTGGCACAGATTGAGATGCTTTGCCTACTTTGTGGTAGGTAACATTAACCTATTCAAGTTAAAAATAAATATCCAATTTGACTTGGAAAATTAACACAATCAATTGCAAGAAAACTTTTATGAAATTTGTTATTAAAGGGATAATTAATTTCATGAGTACTTTTTCTTTTCCTGTTAATTTGTATTAAGTTACAGTATTTTTTTATTTTTTAACTGTTTTATGGCATTCCGATCAGTATATGCATCAAATGAAAATAAGCACTTTTATTGAGATACTTACCTAATATTGCAACTTTAGGTAGTCCAAAATGAAAAATTATGTTATAATTAAAATTCAAATACAAATATCTACATGTGTTAGGTTCAGTGATTAAAGAGTCGTTCTCTGCTTGAAAAGTTTAGGGTTTGATCTTGTCGTGAGTATATGGTAAGGTGGCATATTCTACGTTTTATTGGTAAGGTCGTGACTTTCGACTTTAGCTGACGTATAGGCTACACGCTCAAGCGAAATGTTCCCTACTAGATGTATCCGTAGGCGCAGCCTACTGGTTAATTCATCCATTTTTTCTCAATTAAGAAAACAAACACAAATAATTATTCGTTGAATATCATATAATCCTTGCAATTTTCTTCTTTGTCCAAAACCGAAATTTAAATAAGAGAATTCAAACCACATATGAATCAATTGAAGAGAAGACTTGTATACAAAGCAGTCCAACTCTGACAACATACAAAATGTCAGGCTAATACATGTGACTATGTGACCACTATAGTGGGAAAGTAAAGAACCGTTGAGCTGTTGCATCCAAACAACGCCTCCAGAATCTCCCTCCCATCATTTCTCAGCAAGAATTTGCTTCAAGTTGCAGGAACCTAATAATTACTACAAAAAATAAATAAGTAAAGGTATAATGTATATTTCACAAAATAAAAAGAAGCATGTTCTTGTTTCCTATTGAGTCAGCTAACAACCAGTTGGTACATGAGACACTCTTCAAGCATTCAACTTCACTTTATAGTCTTATTCTCAACATTGTATGATATTGTTACACTACCAATCTCCATCTTATGCACTCTGCTTTCTTTCCGGTGAATTCCCGGTCCGGCAAGTTTACGGCCATGGAATTCAGCAAGTTTAATACCTCAACAGTGGGTGAAATGAAGCTAGTTTTCTTGGTTGCTGTAGTTGTCTTGATGTTTCCTATTGCAGGTAAAAGTTCTTGCTCATGTCATGAATCTAGATGGAACAGATTTTACTGTTGATGACTTGATAATGTAGTGTATTAATCAAATACTGGATTTTGCTTTCGTTTGATTAATTACAGGTGCATATGATCCACTTGATCCAAATGGGAACGTTACTATCAAATGGGATATAATGTCTTGGACACCAGATGGCTATGTGGTGAGTTTTATTATCAACTTGGTGGATTTTTAGTCATTTAAACCAACTTGGTGGGAACTATAACGTTAATAGATTGCGGAAATAGATTGAAGATCAGATTGCACAGTGAAAAGTAGAAACATTGTACATCTTTTTAAACATATAACATGCTTGAATAACGAATATACAATTTCTATATTTTTGAAACAAATGCATCCAGTTAAATATATTAGACTAGCATTTCATGCATCACAATTAGTTTCTTTTTAAAAAAGAAATCAAAGGTTTCTTGAATTTCTATTTGCTCCAATTATGGCATGTTTGATTTAGAATTTAGTATTCAAATTAATTATCGTCTACAAATAAACTGTTAGTTCAATAACAAGCATGCTAATTCTGAGCTGTTAAAAGAATGAAAGAAACCTGACGTCAATATATCTTTCAATGAAAAACCTCCAGGCAACAGTAACAATGAACAACTTCCAAATGTACCGGCACATAATGAGCCCAGGATGGACACTGACGTGGTCATGGGCAAAGAAAGAAGTGATATGGGCAATGCAAGGTGCTCAAACTACAGAACAAGGAGACTGCTCCAAGTTCAAAGGAAACATACCCCATTGCTGCAAGAAAACACCTACAGTTGTAGACTTGCTTCCTGGTGTACCTTACAACCAGCAATTCACC
>CAODLS012150405.1:0-11422 GCA_948243855.1 Flueggea neowawraea
GAGTGAGAGATGTTGGAAAAAGTGGTCCGCTCATAACGGGTGAAACGAACCGGTCGGTCAAGGTATGAACTGGGACCGTGAACCAAGACTAATTGGTAAACCCAATTGAGTTGGGTCTAAAATTGGTTGATAAGGCCCATAAGCCCATTATGTTGGCTATAAATAAAGAAAGGAGGGTGGAGAAAGTGACAAGAAAAGAAAGGAAAAGAGAAGAAGGAAGAAAAAGAAAGAAAAGAGAGGAGTAGAAGAAAAGAAAAGAAAGAAAAGGAGGGAGGGAGAAAATCCCTCATCCTTCCCTTTATCTTTCTTCCTCCATCTCCTCGCATGGTGAATCGTATGTCGATGGTGTCGATCCGCGTGGCATCTAGACTGCGAACGAGTCGAAGCACTCCCGTCGACTATCTGACTGTGGTTTGCTCGCGAGACCAACATCGAAACTTGGTCCTGCAGCTGTTGTTTGCTGCTATACTTCCTCCAAAATCGAGATAGAAAACTTAAACTGCTTTTTATACTGTTTATTTATTAAATCAATACCCGATTCATTCAGTTTTTAACTACACTCACTTTTACCATTTTTTCTAGAATTATCTTAATTATGGCTTGTTTCGAAATAGTTATGGGTTTTTTTTCTCAGAATATTTCTCTTTATGCAATATTTTATTTTAAAAAAGGTGTCTTTTATCTTTTAAAACACAATCCACCAATTTACTTCTATTTAATCTAATTAAAACAGGTAAACTTCAGTCTATGTAGTAAGTTTCCGGCCAATATCGTATAATATTTTTTTAAAAAAAAATTGTATCGTTTTCTTTATTTTCAGCCTTTCAATGATCTGTTTTTCCCAATATATTATCCAGAAAAAATATATACTTCTAATTTAATAAAATCACAGTCATATTAAGTACATGAAAACTTCTTAAACAAACAATTGTTACTTTTTAATAGATTTATAACTTATTAGTATTAAAAATAATTTTAATACTAAAGGAAAATAAATTCGATTTTTGATGAAATCAAATAATAAAAACTATAAACAAGCAAAAAATTATTAGCCTACAAGATTTTACATATGATAATTAACAATCTAGTATAATTTTTACAAAACATCATCTCTATTTTCATCAATCAAATTTCTTATGTTTTATATTTTATTTGTAAAAATAAAATCCTGCTTCAGACAAATAAGATCATGAACTACGATTAAATTTATAGCGCATTGTTTAAGTCTAAACCAAGGTTTGTTCTTTAATTGTTTATTTATTTATTCCACAATGCAATGAAAGTGGGGAGAGAGAGAAAGGCGGGGAAAGAAAGCGATGGATAAGTTGAGGATGACGTGGATCTCAAGGAGTGATGTCGACCACTCGTGTCACAAAAGTAGGGACCCACATGTACCCAAATAGAGAGCTCTTTCTGGAATTGAAGACGTGGCAAGAGAAGAACGTGGGACCCAAATTCACTGGCCCCGCAATCAGCGTAGGCTAATGGGTTCGTCAATTTCGGGACTAAAATGAAATCGCCTCCATTACTTGTGAATGTGGCAAGATTGTTTAAAAATTTTGGGACCCAAATTCAGTGGCCCCGCAATCACCTATAACGTGCCTCCCGCCATGCCCAACTACAGTACACTGAAAAGATTGTTTTTCTTATCTACTTTCTCGTACTGTAAATACAAATTCTTGTAGCGCGGAAGGGAAAGGGAAACATTTTCTTTCCTATTTTTCTAATTTGGCCGGCTATGTATGAACAAAAATGATTTGACAACAACTTACAATTATATTACTTCAATAATTGATTTACTAATCTATCTCCTAATGCCGTGGGACAGAATTTAATGGTATTTTAAATTACGCCAAACTATTTTTAATGAACTGAAAAATTAATTTATCGTAAAAACAATTTCATATTGTAAACTATTCTTTAATATTATAGTCACAACTAAAAAATTATATCAATTTTCTACACAATCCTTCCCTAAAATATTTCATATTAATTTAATATGTAAATACAAGCATTTCACTGAAATATATTAAAATTTTGAAATCAAATTCTAAATTTGCACCAATGATGTTGTTGCTCATTGGCATTAGGCTTGTTTTCAACAAAAAGTTAAAAATTTAATTTCTAGTAGTAACAAATCAAATATTTTATAAAAAAAATCAAAATATGTTCAATATTACTACAAAATATTATTACAAACAAACGTGTCTATGTATATTTCTTTTGGTTTTATTATGAAATTGAAGTAAAAATTGAAAGGTTATTTTTATTCAATGAAAACATGTTGTGCGTAAAAATATTTATTGATTTTCTCTGAAAAGTATGAAATTCAAGTTTTGTAAAAAAATTATATCATATAAACTCTTTTTGACAAAAATTAGTATTATTAAAATTAAATAAAGTCTACAATTAGTTTCATAGTTTAGTAATATTGAAATCTCTATCTAACACAAAAAAATAATAGTTACACTCCCAATAAGAGTAAAAGAAGTCAGAAAATGATAATAGACTTCCAAGAACTGTTATAACTTCTAACTATATGAGAGTAATTATATCAAACCCACATTATTGCTTCAAAAAATAAAACCCGCATTGTAAGGTTGACTACAAATGCATATTTGTGTGGTAAACATTAGTTTGGAGAAATTGAAGTACTAGCAGTTGGATCTTTGTGATAGGGTGTTGGCAGATGGGTTTCTTTCAATTTTAACCTGTGATGTCTCCATTGGATACGAGTTCAAAGACGTCCTAAACCTAGCAAGTTCCTGCCTTTTATTTTCAACTTTCAATTTTTAATGTTTTATTAAAGAACACATCCTTTTGGATTTTTTGGAAGGATGGATTTGGTCACGTTTAGACGATTCCTCAATTATTCTTCTACTCATCAATATTTGCTTATACTGAATGTGATGCTAACTACTATTTTGATATATAAAATCAAAGTTGGATTGATAAGAACTACATTAGAAATTGGATCGAGCCATTTCACCAGGTTGAAGCGGGTTTTAACCATTTGTGGGTTTGTTGGGTGACGGTTTTGAATGTTGGGTTCGGATATTTAGACAAAAGTTTTCTCTTAGGACGCTTTTGAGACAAAAAATTAGAGATTCTGAATTTATTTTTGATTTTTATTGCGAAGTTGATATTATAATATTTGATGCATGTTGACGTGGTGCATTATCCAGGAGAAACCCTTGTGGATGAGGTTTTCCAGCAAAGGACACGTGGTGGGCTAGCAGGAGGCCGGACGCAAATTCGGCTAAGATGACAGCTGAAATTTGGATTTGAAAGCAGAGGTGGGGAGCTTTGTTAAGCGGCTGCATCTTGTGATATTCCTTCTCCACAATCAGGATAAAATAAAGAGAGCTCAAAAAAGTTGAGTATCTGGTACTCGGAGAAAATAGAAAAGGCGTAATATATATCCTCTTTAATATTTGGCTTTTATATTGACGAGAAAACACTCTTTTTCATGTGACAAGCACGTGACGAGTTTGAAGAAACAAGGCAACGAAGCATAATAGAAGGAAGAAAGAAAATATCTGCGAAATAGATGAGAAGTTAAGTAGGTGGATTCCTTTACATGCAAAAGGCAAAGGCAGGACTCCGCCACGTACACGTGATAGCTTTGTCTCTAAAACATCATGGCTTTAATTAGAAGAAGGGGAACACTTAATTGGAAACTTAAGCAAGTAATTAACCAACCATGTCGGTACTAAATCTTAATTTGTCTGTTAATTACTAATACGACGGTGGTTTCAGCTTCACTCTTGCGTGCTGTTTGGAGTACATTTCAAGTGTGAGTAGTACCCGCCTGGCAACGTACGTGTCTTCCACTTTACAGATGGCTTTGCGTCACCATATTATGTCCATGTGTTCAACATGCATCGCAATTGGGTTTAATAGTCCGGCCTTAAAACATGCCATTAGATAATCGAGGGTTTGATTTAGCACCTCGCATAATAGCATTTAGTTCAGGACCACAACCAATTTTAACTTACTTTAGGACTATGTACAATGAAATTTAATCACCAAACGTTCTACTGTTTGGGAAATTGTTTAGAAATGAGGAAAAATAAAAGAAACGCCAAATCCTACGGTTCAGCCGTCCAGGTCCGATAAAAAAAGGTGGCTCCCAAGAACTCCACAGCAAGAGGCTTTGAAGCCTCTCTGCTAAATTTGGACAAAATCTGTTAAGGCTGTCCATAACGTGGTTAGGATCCTGTATTAGGATCCTAACTGTTGACATGAGGACGCGTTATTGTGTCCTCATGTCGTAATCCGTCCTCCTGCGAAAGAACGAACTACATGTGTTAGGCGCAAGACCAGACACATTAATCTTTTTTTTTTTAAATCAAAATTTAACTGTTGGATCGTTTTGATCTGACGGTCAGATTAACTCCAACGAGATTAAAATAAAATTGTGTTTAGTGAAAAGTTGAATAAGTGTCCCGCGAGACTCTTAAAGTAACTCATGTATTACAGATGAAAAAACTGAGGGACTAGAAACTAAAAATTTTAATAAAATAACAATAAAAATTTTGGATAGGCGTTCTACGAGACGACTTCATGGAGCTGTTACGGTTGGGCCCCACTTCTGTTGGGACGTTTAGAGACAGGTGCGTTGTCCCCTCTGAGTGGTGCACCGCTCTTTTCTGGACATGACACGTGGACTATTCTTGGCTCCCCTTGGCTGTGTGTTGGCGGACACTTTCGTCTGCCACGTAAGACAATGTATGAACCCGATTGGTAAGGATGAGGGAGAAGGTCAACAATCTTGACTCCACGGCAAGTCAGCACCTCTGCTGTATCGCGTTTTTACCTCTGGTGCGCCATTATCAGGGCATTTTTGGCTCTCCTGATATTTTCAATTATTCTTATATTGGAAAATAAAAGAGAAGTAATAATAAAATGTTTAGGACGTACATAAGTTGATGAAATTGTAAACGGGAAAACCAATTATAAAATTCGCATTGGACGGAAAAAAAAATACTTTCCAGCTGAACTTGAGAACAAGAATAAGAACAGTTGGGGACAAAGAAGCCATACAAAAGGACATAAAAGTATCATTGTGATGCCGAAATTGTATTCAACATTAAGGAGTCGATAAATGTTTGATTTTCGATGAGAGTGAGTGTATTAAGAAAAACTTATAAAACATATTAATGCAATGAACCATTTATTTAATTATTAACAACAAATACTTGTGATGAGATGGGTATTTTTCCGAATGTCCAATTTTTTTTGGGGAGCAATTGTCAAAGTGCCGAAGATTTGGGTGTGTTAGGTACAAACTGAAGGGGAGTGGTTACATATCCATGTGTGTCATGTACTCATTAAAAAGAAAGCAACAAAAT
This sequence comes from Flueggea neowawraea, assembly GCA_948243855.1. Classification (NCBI taxonomy): domain Eukaryota; kingdom Viridiplantae; phylum Streptophyta; class Magnoliopsida; order Malpighiales; family Phyllanthaceae; genus Flueggea; species Flueggea neowawraea. Next base: position 5,355 of record CAODLS012150405.1, read on the forward strand.
TAAGAAATGGTGGCACGATATGGAGTGAATTAGAGAGTTTGGGAATTAAGAAATATAAATTGATATCGAAAGCAAACACAAGTCATGATAGAAGCATGGGGTGGGATATTTTAGAAGTTAGAGAATTAAGGAGAGCTAAATGAACATATAGTTTGGCAACAAGTCGAGGTTCTCGTTAACGTACAACTATATCAAACTTTAAACTTTGTCTCCCTAACGTAGAATTCTGTCAATCTCATTCCTTATTTGTTAGGATTTCAAGGGATTGGTTTTTGAATTGCTTAAAACTGAATATGAATCTGATCTCTTCATAACATGTAGCCTACTAATTACAAAATATCTGATCTTACTTAACTGAGAATTTCAGTAGACAATGCAGAGGATGTTGCTTAACGCATTTGCCAATTCGTGACGATCCTCGTAGTTGATGTGAGAAATGGGTTGCATGCTTCCTCACGTGATGACGTGCCTTATTGTTTGAGTATTCTCCAAGTTTTAATTCTTGCTTCCACAGTGAATCTGGTTTCTTTCGGACTCCCCGCCATTAAATTAACAATACCATGCACCTTCTTTGACTTTGTTTGTCAAATTTTTAGTACATTTCATTAACTATACGGAATTCTAAAGCAAATGAAGAAAAAAATTGGAGTCGCGCGTTTGAACAGCAGTGGTCAGATTGCGGCTCTTGAATTGTGTCTGGATTGAGATTGTGTCGCCACATGAAACTCCTTGCCGCCTTCGCCTTTCCTTTTAATTGTTCAAAAGTCGATCGATCGATAAGGGAAGTTTGGAAAATATTTCTTTGAAAATTTAGTGATAAATTGCATAAATTTTGGTAAAGAGACCAAAAATAAAATTTAGGGTTTCAATCTATGTGATTTCTTTAGTTCTGGCAATAATCTAAGCAATCATGTATATAATGAACTTTCTTTTGGCAGAAAAAGAATAGGAGTATATATGCAGTCTGTTCCGTTAGCTACACAGACTGAATTTGTTGGAAAGTCATCAATTTTAATCTCCATTAAACAAGCTATGGAGAGAGTAAGAAGCAGCCTCGAATGAGATTAAAACTCAAACAAAATTAGTTTCTTTTTTAGCTAAAACAAAATTAGTTTTAAACTATTAAAACTATTAAAATTATCAGTCATCCGTAGTTGGTGTGAATGATCAAACACTCTCATATCTTGAGAGGAGTTTAGGGTTCAATCCCCAATCTTGTATGAAGGCACCATAATGACCAACACTTTATCTCTTAATGGACCGGCCTAATACTAGAGAAAATTAGTCTAAACGTGATACATATTTAAAAGTGCCTCTCATAATTTGAGTCTACCTAACACACCTCGTGAGGAATCAAAGTTATCAGTTTGGCTGCTGCAATGACATACCTTCAGCAGTTTAACTGAAACAAGTTAAGATATTAATTGACAGAAATAATAAAACGTTAACATAAAATAAATTCAACCGATCGGATGTGCTTAAATTAAGACATAAGAAAATTTAAAAAAATACCAAATATTGTGTGAAATATTTATTGTTAACCTTTTAATCCTGTTTGAATAGTATTCCATTTGAAAAAAAAAACTATATTATATTTTTTTTGCGAATTTATAACATCTTAAATATTATATATCTTATTTGAAAAAAGTCAGATATTCTAAAAACAGTAAAAAAAAAAGAGAAAAAGAAAAAGGAGAAAGAGATTGATGAAACAGTCTTCCATGCAAGTGATGGCCTTATCTATATGGACGCTGTGAAGTGAACATGAGCTACTCGATTACACGCTAACTGGCTGCTCCAAAAAGGTTAAAAAATTTTGACAGTGCAAGTTTGACCAGTCTACACGTATCTCATGTGAATCTTTGGTTCACTTTCACAGCTTTGAAACTTACGAGTTCATTAACACGCCACCTCATGTCTGTTTTGTCACTCTGTATCTAACTCACCATTTTTTTCTTGTCTCTGCCACTAACATGACTATTCATTCACAGACACACCAAAATCTCCCTTACTTTTTGCTTCTTTTTCTTCATTTGACAGAACTATCCCCGGGAAAAACCCATTTTGGGGAATGATTGCAAGGGCTTAACTGGAATTCCAGCTTGAATTATGGTCAGTTTCACTGCTTAATTGACCGTGAAAGCAAGAAGTGGTTGCTTTTTGCCTCCTAGTTCAGGGACAAGCACTAGTAGTTTGCCTTTACGTGCATGGTAAGTGTAGTTCAAGCTTCCAACAAAAAATAACCGAGGCTCCCACAGTCATTATGTTTTCTTCCGGAGCCTGATGAGAATTATTATTGTGCTGCATGTAATCACCTTTCCTTTTTATTTATTTATTTTGTGTTTCTGGGGCCATGTTTGTCTATAATTGCGGAGCCAATTGCATATAGCCACTTGCGTGGTCTAATTTTAAACCTTCCGATTTAAGAAATTTTGTAGACAAAGTGAAAAGGTTAATTGTTGGTAAGATATGTGTGAGAAAAAATGAGGAAGAAGTATGGATGTGGTAGGGAAAGAGATAAGGTTTAGATGGGTAAGGAGCGGAATACAAATCCTCTTCCCCCCACCCCACTTTTGGTCCAGTGGATACGTTTTCTTTAATCAACTGGGTTTCTATGTAAATCTTGTACACACGTATATTTTAGAATATCTATTTGGGCACCTTTTTCTTTTTTTTGACAATTCTTGTACTATCTGGGTTACAGGAAAATTTGTTGTTAAGGTGTGAGTGATTGAAAGTTACCTTTGTTTTTGGTGAATGAAAGTTACCTTTTTTGTTATTATTAGCTTTGAATATTTTTGTTACATTTAATTAACTTTTAAATTTTAACTAAACCATATCAAAACTCGTGGATTAGAGCATCGCTGATTGATATTAGGTTGAAGACCACAAAGCCAGAAAGCAGTCAATCAAGGCTGCTAATTGTCCTTAATTAACTAGTGATCGATTCCATATATTTTCATGCATATGAATAAATAAAAAAGTAATATGGATCTTTGTCCTTAAATTGTGCGTGTATACGCTATGAACATAATATTCATTATGTTAAGAACAGTAGAAGTGAATTTTGTGACACCTAACTTGATGGGAACCTAGAGCTAGCTAACAATGGGAACCTAGAGCTAGCTAACAATGCAGAACACAATATATTCTAAGCATATATATTAGAATTTCCGAAAATATTGGCTTTTTTTATAAAAAAGGACAACACCTCATTAATTTTATTAATTAATTTTTATTTATGATGAAAAAATATCATAATTATAATAAAAGGAAAACGGGAACATAAAATATAAAAGAAATAAAAACATACACCGTAAACAAGCTGGAAAACACTGTTTAGGTTTAACACGTCTAGCATGAAGTTCACCACTCTTGTCTTTGGCAATAATGTACCTAAGACCCAATGGAGGATCATCTATCACATTGGCTTATACATAGCAACCCCTGAACTTGTTTTTTTTTTTTCTTATAACCCTTGAATTTTGCAGGATAATTAATTATCCTTTAAACTTTTTACTACTAAACTTGTAAAAAAATGTAATTTTTAGGGACTTATTTGCTGACATGGTAATTTTTTAAAAAATATTAGAAATTTGCAATATCAGCTGATAAATCCTTAAAAAATAAGTTTTTACAAGTTTAAGGGTAATTAATTACTACGTAAAATTCAGGGAGTAACAAAAAAAATTCAGGAGGATTCTTATGTACTAAGCTGAAAATATTTGTATTTTTCTTTGATATATTAATTTGTTATTGAATATATATATATATCTACATATGTATGTATATGACAGTTGCAGAATATATAATTATGCCCGCACTGGACCATATGTAAAGTCTGGGCCAACTGCCCAAAATGACCCTTTTCTTTTGTTTTTCCCTCCCTTAAAATTGGCTCTCATTCAACCACCTAAAACATAGCATCATTTCAAATCAAATTATTTAAGACGCGATTAAATTGTCCTAATAATCATTTCAAATCAGCCAAGATTTACCAATAATAATAATTCTCGTCCTGCGAAATCCTAATCCGTTGTATCTATAATACACAAGATAAATTAATTATCCCAAAAATCATTTCAAATCAAATAAGATTTTATTAAATAACTAAAGATCATACATAAATCAACAAAAATTAAATATTTAATCATAAAAAAGCGCCAATCTTATTAACTAAAACAACACGTCCATATGATGATGGTCACATGTGCATGGCCGGTAACTAATCCTAACTAAAGATCACGGGGAGATCGGAAACCATAATTAATTAAGTAATATACATTTAGTAGTAGTAATCAGTTTTAAACCCTTTAATTAATTGAGGTAATTGATAGATATACATAAGTACCCAAATTAAGTTACATGCCACCGTCCTAAGTTTCTAACAACTGTGTTGTCTCATAGTTTACGTTGTCATCCTCTTCAAATGTATAGTAAAGGCGACTTTATAACTCCGTGAAGGCAAAGGCGCATGTACTTGAAAGCAAAATAAAATTAAAACAAAGTGTGATTTAATTACTATAATCGTTGATGGCTATGGCATGTCGTAGGTGGCGTAAAACTATGATATATAGCGAGTTGTTCATTAATTCACATTCCTTATATTCACTGGAGAAGAATAAGAATAAGATTAAAAAATTAGAGATAGGGATTTGTGAGAATTTAGCGTAACGAACCATAAATGGGATTAAGGAGAGGGAACTAAGGATGTTGCTTAACGTATTTGGCATTTTAAAAACAATTAAAAAATTCTTAATTGAATGAAATTTCAACTGTGTTGTAATTGTAAGCATTGCTTACTTCCCCCCTCGATTGTGGTGGAGAATCCTAGTGAGCGTGCGTGTTTGAGTGATTTTGAAGATATCTAACATTCTCTGTCGCCTTGTTTCTTTTGCATATTTTATTTTATATTCTTCGTATTTAATTAATTTATACATACTTTCCCTTAGCTTAAGTAATTAAAAGTTGGGTTCTTTTTTTTGGCAATGCCGACTACTTTACTTGGACGTCGGAGTTGCAAAGGAACTACTCTTCCTGCTAGAATTGAAGATGTTTTTACCACTGTAAATTACAAGAGTTTTTCATATATAGAAACAAAAAAATTTACAAGAGTCCTATTTCGGTCATAGTCTACCATGGCATCTATCTTTTCATTTCTTATGAATAGTAAAATATAATGATGTGGTTTTAGAATTTTAGTCGTCTTGTTCTCCCGTTATTGCCAAACCAGAAGCCTGTTTCTGCGAAATTAAATTAGTTCAAACTTTAATTATGTGCATCGTGTAGATTAATGTTCATTTCCTGTAGCTTTTGCTTATTTTATTTTAAAAGAATCCATGGAATATTTACATGAGATATGTCAATAACATGAGATGAAGATTTTGATTTTAAAAGTATCTATAACCTTTCCTGTTTTCGATTTGGACGTAAAAAAAATACCAAAAAGAACATCCTTAAGACGGCCTTTGTTCAAATTTTGAATATTTTGATTAAAATAATATTAAAAAATGCAAGTGTGAATGGGATGTAGTCCCACATGGGAGAGATCCTATTGTTAAATATTAATGGTGGATAGATGATGGACAATTGGAGTGTATATGATGGTTAAATAGTGGACATTTTTGTCCAACATATACATAATTGTTATCCACTTATATATATTTTTTCTAAAAAAATTAAACAAAACAAAATTTATCAAGTTAATTAGTTCAAAAATTATTTTGTATATTTATTGTTCACCGTTTAAATATTATTTGTACTATTAAAAGAATTACTTGTACAACCTAAATTCATTGAAAACTAAATTAATATACTCAATAAATTTAGAACTTGTTTTATCCACCATTTGTCTACCTGTTGTAGACCTATGCATATCTATTGTTCATGTTGTACAATTAAAATTTAACAAAATTTCAAATTTTGACATTTTTACAAATAATTTCTCTTTTGGATAGTTTCTAATGCATGCATGTTGACGGAGTAGCTACTTAGGCGTCATTGTTGAGAGCTCCATTTGAGCTAATCCATCTTTCTTCATTTATTGGCTTTCACAAATAAAACTCTCA
>CAODLS012150587.1:0-14626 GCA_948243855.1 Flueggea neowawraea
GTTGCTTCCCAAAATCGAGCCTATAATCCCTCATAACCCAGAAACATTCAACAAGTATGAACTCAACAAATAATGAAAGAAAAACAACTTAATTAGCCAAATTCTTACCTTGGTTTGAATAAAAAAATGGACGAGAGGCAGGGAGGAGTGAACAGAAAACTGAAGAGAGTAATCTGGAGTGATGAAATGATGAATAAAGAGAAGAAGAAAAAAAATTGACATGGGCATTGGAAATCGGCTTAAAATCAGGAGAAAAGCAGAGGGGTTGGGCATAGAAGAAAATGCTGCACAGTGGAATGGACAACAGCTCCAAGGAACTCAAACAACATGTCACTTGCTTCACACATAGAAACGACCAGTCACCTCCCTTGCATTGTAATCCAATTTTATATTTTCAATTATTCTCTAATTTCTACTTAATTAATCAACTCTAATCACTTCAAAACTTCATTAATCACCCAAATAATATTTAAAACACAACAAAAAATTATTTTCCAAATTAATTGGAAAAATTATAAAAAATTAATCCAAAAAAACAAATATTACACGTGTTAACTATTGGGTTGTGGCGGAGATCACACCTGTTTTATCTTTGTTTGGTTCCTAATCCTCGGTTTTATGTTTTTGAAACTGATACTATTATTACGATGCCTGTGCGACAACTCTTTGGCTTTCGAATTTCTGATAAGCTAAAAAAATTTTTGATTTATGTTCTACAAATTTTCAATAAGGCCTAGAAGGTCTTGGACTTTGTCTTTCTGGAGCTTCAGATAACTAAACAGTTTTCTAAAAGATTTTACGTTGTTTTTTAAAAGTATAATAGCTTTGATAAAGTATGAAAATGTTTTGAAAGATTCTGCTAGTTTCTAAAAGAATTCGTGTACGTTGTATGTTTTTTCTGCAACCGTTTTCGAAATGGAATTTTGAAAACACTATTACTTATATATAGTGTGTATATCTCTATATATATTTGCTTATATCTGCGTGTGGTATTTTTGAACTATTTTTAAAATAGTCTTTGTAAGACACATATAAGACATTCTTGTCACGACCCATAGTCGAGCCCGTGACCGACGTACGAGGCGGACCGTCTATGGGAGCCCGATCCATCCCGCACAAACCTCTGTCAGACATACTACCCGACTTATCAAAATAATTATTTAAAATATTTATAAAAATATTTATAAATAAAATAAAATCACATATATATAAATACCAGTATATATATATATATATACAATATATCAAAAATATCAGTAAATACGAAATCATCAGAGTAAACCTCAAAATACAAAAGTGAAGCCCAATATCCCAATAGTAACCCGATGTGGAGCTCTATGACATAGTAAAGTAGAGTCCCGAACGAGAGCACTCACTATAATGAAGAAGCGCCTCACTAGGTTGAGGTATGAGTCTGATGCTGTGCGTCCCAAAAATATCACTTGCGAACAAAGGTTAATAAGGACAACATAAGAAAAAAGGGGTAAGATTCCCTAGTGAGGAAACAACACGTCAGACCGTCTCGTACGTGCTTCACAAAGACTGGTTTAAAATCCTTTTTCAAACTACCGCACATATATATAGATGCCATATAATATACATACTATATACATAATACATTTGCTGAAATTGTTTTACCAAAACGTTCGCATTCATATCATACAATATGCATTCAGACAATATATTTAAGGATTCATAGTACGAGACCAGTATCAATATCCATATAGCAGTGTGGACTCCGCCACCTGACTGCTCAATAAACGCATGTATCTGGCCGGATACACAATCATCCCATTACCCCGATAAATAGGGCTTTGACAAAGCATTGGTATACCAAAGGCTACGTACCCTGTAGCTGGGTGTCCCCATATTCTGTGTGATACATACATAGTATTCCACATACAATCATGCATAATCTTTTCCTTTATTCACCATTTACAAAATACTCTTGTATATATATACCAATATATACTTTATTTTCCATATCAAAACGTTGATTAATAATAATCATATACCCAGATTATTAATTAGCCCAATAATTATTAGTCCATATTTCATGTCAAACCCGACATATCAAAAACAACATATACTCAATTTGAAAACACAACCTATGTGTCTGAAACTGCTATTTCACTCACCTGGTATCCAAAGCCGTTGATCCAGTCAAATATCGCTCGCGGGTTACTGCTCCTGCTGACAGGCACACTGAGCTGTACATATACAAACATAACAAATATTAATATGTGGTACTGTGACGGTACCGATACATGTATGCTAATACAGATGCTGGCCCTCAAATCACTGAACATATATGTCGGGAGTGAATCCATCATCCTCGACCCAAAATATACCATATACGTAAAATTACAGTTTGGTCCCCGACTAGTGTAAAATTATGTTTTAGTCCCCGAGACTCAACAAATTACAAAACAGTCCCAAGGACTGCTGGGGTTACTGACTAACCATCTATAAGTCAAAATCCCCAAATTCTAACCCGAACTCCCAGAAATCGTGAATTAGCCTAATTTCTCAAAATTACAAAAATAATCCCCAGTTTTCCAAAATTACAATTCTATACCTCAACCTTTCAAAATTTCAAATTTATATCTCAAAGTTTAGAATTTACAAATCTAAGCTAAAACTTTTCAGAATTTACAAAACTAGAGAACTAGAGAAAACTCTAGTTTTATTCTCAAAAATACCTAACTTCCGATTCAACCGATGAATCTCCAAACTAATCATGTATTCCAACTCCAATCGACATCCTGAACATGAATCTAATCTCAGATTCAACAGAAAAACACGTATTCATGCTCAAATCATCAAAACCCGAACCAAACCCTAGGTTCACCAAAAACTCATCAAATCACTTGATTCAAAGCTTGAATAAATTTCATACAAATCCCCTCTAACCTATTCTAACGTCCTCTAACATTCATTCATCAGAAATCATCCGAAAATTGAAACCCATTTCAAATTCGGACAAAATTCATTTTCATGAATCAATGCATGAAAACGAGTTATAAATGAAGAAAGGATGTTGATCTTACCTCAGAAATGGATCAGAAACGCTGGGGAACCAAGATGAGAGCGTTTCAGAGCGATTTGTAGAGATTGTGAGTATAAATGACAGAAAATGTCGAGTTACGGACGTTTTAAGAGCTGCAGATCAAAACGCACCGTTTCGACATTTTCAAAGGCAACGTACGCCATACTCAGTGAAAACGTACATTGTAATGACAATTTCAAAGACAACGTACACCATACTCAATGACAACGTACGTTGTGATGGCGCACAACTTACATTATACCTCACCACGTAAGTCGTGAAGCATCCAGTAGCCTCGGATTCGAAGAAACACAACTCAACGTACGTCTTACCATGGCAGCATACGTTGATCATCCTTGTATCCCAGATAACATACGCCGTATCTCTACAACGTACGTCATATGTCTACAACGTACGTCATGCTATTTTCCAGATAAAGTACGTCTTTCTCACTCGACAACTTACGTCAAACGCATGTTACTCACTCTCAAATCACATACTCAACATATCACATTTGCCAACGCGCATCGGACCTCTCTTGAGATTCGATGACACCTAATCCCTGGAAATACGTCCGATTATCCTCAAGATCAAATTGAACCTAGCCAGAAAGCTATAGTATTCCTTGACAGAAATGAGCGGAATATTACAACGTGTTATCCCTCACTGGGTTCTCACCCCCTCTCTTTTGTTTTGCTTTGCTCCTTTATTTTATATTACAAGTGGTTTTGTTGATTGTGATCTATGACATCCAATACTCAGTGAGATATTTTGAGGTTGCAGTTAGCACCCTTTTTATCGGGCCCTGGATTATATATTTTGGTTAGATGCTTACTCCGGGTATATGTGGGTTATGGTATTTGGGTATTTTGATAACCAATTTTTTTTTAAAAAAATTATTATATTTATTTTGTTTTATTTATATATATATATATATCATTTTAAATTATAAAATGAATATTTTATTTATTAATTATTTAATAAACGATTTGGGTAGTAATATTTCTGAATCTCTAAAACTTGTGTGAGATGGGCTGAGCTCCTATAAACGGTCTACCTCGTACATCGATCATGAGCTGGATGGGGTCGTGACACAAGGAATGGTGAGTGAGTTTGAAATTCCCAAAGCTGAAGACCCAAGTTCAGAGAAATATCAGTTCCAGGGTCTCTACACTAATGGGACCTGAATTGAATTGAACTGAACTAAACTAAACGAGAATGTAAGTTGTACAGCATGTCTAACAAGCGAATGATCTTGGTTTTCCTGCGAAATTTATTGTTTGCAATGACAAAAAATTGAGCTGTTCATATTTTAACAAATAGAATATATTGTAACATATTGTCGTCGTCCCTATCAATTTTTTGGGAACGGTGTTTTATTTTTTCAGATCAAATTTCGGTTGACAGGTTTTCATTGGTTTCTTATGTAGACGAAGATGCAAAATATCTACGAAATAATGTTGTAGTTAAAAAACTCCTTTCTCTACTATGAAAAATTTCGTAGGTAAAAAAATATATTTTTTCTTCCGAAATCTTGTTGTAGCCAATAACAATAATTCTCTACGATTTTTTTTTTTCATTTTATCATTTCCTACGATTTTTTTATAAAGAATTTGTTCACATCTTGACGCTTTGCAACAACCAACTACGTTTTTGGGTGATTTTTAGCTATGATAAAAATCGTAGGCAAATGTTCAACTTTGTTCCAAGAAGTACAAAAACATGGGGAATAACATTTACTTACTTGGAATTCTCTACATTTTTTTCCTATGTTTTTTTAGCAAATACTCTGTATCTACGACAAAGGGACATTTGGCTACGATTTTCTTGTGTAGAGAATAGAGAAATTTCTTGTAGTGTTATAGAGACAGAGAGCGACAAAAAAGAGAGAAGAAAGTGGAAAGAGAAACGGGAAAGAGAAGAGTATTAATATTGTGGCATTTGTTATATTTTAGTTCCAGCTGTTGTTATACTATGTACTAGTGTTAGCCCGCGCGTTGCCAAGTGATTCTTTTAGCAGTTTCTTTTATAAATTGGAAAAAACACATTATTTATGATAATTTATTAATTGTGATGACAAAAATCTAATATCTAAATTAGAAGAATAAAAAATTAAATAATTAAGCTCGATTGTAAAAAAAAAATATTTTGGCTTAGTCCATTTTTTACCTTTGAACTTTTTTGGCATATCTTGTTTAATCCTTCAACTTTCTTTACTACATTTTTAAGCCTCTCAACTTCCATGACTAATATCTCAATAACCAATTTAACGTATGTTGCCAACAAATTTCATGTCAGATTGGCAAAAATATGAATATTTGTCATTTTGGATCTTTTGTGTAAATTTTTTTGGATCCTTTTAACAATAATTTTTCTAGATATTGAGTGCTTACAACATACTCAAAAAACTTAAGTGGCTTAATATGATGGGTCAAGAAAAATGGCCAAAAGATGTATTAAGCCGATTATCATTTATTGCATAATCAATAATGTAATACCTCGTCCGTTGATCGATGTCTCGCAAGCGCATGATGATACATGTAGTAATAAAATAACCTTAGGGGTATTCCTAAGGTGTTGAACCCATATGGATGAGTGCTAATTGTGATTGATTCACGCAAGAAATTAAAACACGCAAAGAAGTGATATTTTTGGTATTTTTGGATAAGAAACATGAATTTTAAAAGGACAACAATAAGATAAACGCTAGGACTATTATGACTTAACCAAAACTCCTAGTTACTACATTTTATGAGTGATTTATGAGATATGAGTGTTCTTTCGCAATTATCGTCTAAAGCTTCTTTTAATTTCATTTAGACAATGTCTACATTTATTAGAACCTTTTGCCCTCATCTAACTAAATTAGACTCATTAAGTTTTTTTTTTTTGGAATTTCATCGAATATCTTGTAGGCGTGAATATCTCTACTACACAACCTAACAAGTTTAACGCATGTCAACCTAATCTAGCCTTCTCCTTTCGGTCCTTCAACTAGATTTGTTAAAACTACTATTAATGATGACCAGTCACAATCATAGTTAATTAAAACATGTCATTAAATCAAATCCAAGATTACTACAAATATAACATTCAAAGCTCAAGATATATAAACTACAAATATGAAAATAAAAGCACACTTTCATTCATAAATATAGAAATAGATGTTAAGGCCTTGAACTTTAAGTCATAAAAAAATATTTTAAGCTACCATGATTTTGTACAACAAAATAAGACAATAAAGTTCAACATAAATCATGGCAACAACTATAAATTTAAAAAGATAAAGGAGAAAAAATGGATATAGAGAAAGCCTCTCTAGATAACCTTCGAGAGAAATCCTCACACTTCAAGCACGGTCTTCATCTCTTCCCCTAACCCTACAATATTTGTTCTTCCAAATGGAAGAAAACATAGAGATAAATAAGCTCAAATGGTTGGCTCCCTTTCTTGATGCACATATGAAGAGTATTTATAGGCATTTTTAAGTCCTAAATAACCCTAGGCAAGTTGCCAAGTTGATGCATGCAAGGTGTCAACTTGTTGGCCTTTTTTTGTCCACCTTTGATCCTTGGCCGAAATTTGAAAATTTGATCCAAATATGTTGGCCACAGTCTGAAATACGGCTGTTGCCCTTGGATGTGGCTTGGCCATGGTCTCCTGCCATGGCTATAGTGCAACGTGTGGCGATAACTAATGATACACTTTCTTTCGATTTTCTGCTCATGTTCTTCCATTGATCTTGCAACTTTAAAAACATCTTTTTCATGCCTTTTTCATCTCTTTTCCATTTCATTTCATGCATTCATCATCACCTTACATAAAACAAAAAAAAAGTATAAATACATCAACAATTAAGCACACATAAGGCGAAAATGATACATTTTTATGCTTGAATTAACATATAAATTTAGGATACATCACCCATTCCGATGAGACCTTCTGTAGCATTTCATTCAATTCCAAAAATATCTTCTGTTGAATTTTGTTAGATTCCGTTTGAACCTCGTTCAATTTCGATTTGAATTTGTGTTTGAGATGTTGTTTGGATGTTTGATGGTGTATGATGATGTTTATGGGTGTTTTAAGTCCATTAATCTTGTGGTGTTTGATTGGAGTTAATGAAAGAAATAAAAGAAATGAATTTTGAAACTTTAGCCCCTAAAACGCTTGTGCGAGGGGCGAGACGCGCGTTTCATGTGGCAACCCAACTACATGTCACTCGGTTTGTTGTCATCCGCGGTGTGGAGATGTGGTCTAGTGTGAAACACACGTTACATGTGTGTATCACGTGTATCACGATCTAGGAAGGCGTTTCGTGCCCTAAACGTGCGTTTCACGGCCTGACAGCTCCAAAAACGGTGCATTTTGTGGCTGTCTCTTTAAAAAACAAATCAACCTTGACCTCTTTCGGCCATTTCTCATTTTCTTCATTTCTTTCCACCCCAAATCAGTCTGAATCTGTCTCTCTTTGCTTCTCATTGCTCCCAATAATTTCCTTGAGGTAAGATCGACACTCTAGCTTATTTTTCTTCCATATTTTTGTTGCATTTAGTTGATTGGTGTTTGAATGATGATGATGGCTAGGATTTTGATTTTTGTTTGATTCGGCTTAAATGGGTGTTGGTGAATGTTAGTTCTTATTAGATAAGACCTAGAAATGCATGATTTTGTGTTGGGTTTTGAATATTGGAAGAGAATGAAGGCGAGTTAGGTATTGGGTATATGAATTTTGGATTTTTGAAGAAATATTGTGGTTATTGAGTTTGTTGAAATGGATGTTAGATTTGTATTTAGGAGGATGATTAGAGTCAATGTGGATGGATTCGAATGTCGGGTTTCGATCGATTCGGGTTTTGGGACGTTTGGGTGTAGTTTTCTGCCGTAAGGACTAAAGGCGTAACTTTTTATGGTTCTAAATAATTTGAGGACTAAACTTGATACTTAGCATGTCAGACTAGATTTGTAATTTTTTGAAAGTTGAGCATAGATTTGCAATTTTTAAAAGTTCAGGTATAATTTTAGAAAAATAGAGGATTTATTTGTAATTTTGAAAGTTTGGGGCTAATCCATATTTTTTTGAGGTCTTAGGGACTAAAGGGTAATTTGGAGATAATATAAGGACTAACTTGTAATTTTACATCGAGGGTCGATTTTTTGACGAGAGTGTTGGATATTCATTCGCAGTAAGATTTTCATTTGTCGTAGGTTGGGACGAACATCTGCATTGCATGCATATTCTATATTACCACAATTACCGTGTCTGATGTCTATATAATAAATTTTGTACTCAGCTCTGTTCGACTTTTGTAGAGATCAGCCATTCACCGGTGGATCGTGACTTGAATTATTTGGCTTGGCATCCAGGTGAGTGCAACGACGACTTTAGACACAAAGGCTGTTTCTTTTGAAATCCTATATGTTTTGTTGTGCTCCGACCTTTGCATGTAATCTAGACTAATTAATGGTTGGGAAATAATAAAATTTGACTTGTGTGAAACCTCTGCTATGAAAATCTATTCTAAAAATTTTTATGTTTCAGTATAAATATTCTTATTTGGAATAGATATATTTTATGTACTAAGTATTCCGTTTTCTGAAAACTGAATATGTTTCTATAATAAATTTTTCATCTGAATTTAAGTATAATTTTCAAGATAAAATATTATGTTCAGTAATTTGAAATATTTTCTGCAATTAGTATTATGTTTGAAAGTTTAATAAAATTTATGTAAATGATCTGTTTGCTCCGCATGCTACTTATATATATATATATATATGGGACACCTATGCTACGGGGTAAACGTAGCCTTTGGTATACCAATGCTTATTCATTTGCCTAAGTGGCTAATCTGTGCCTAAGTGGCTCTATTCAATGCCTAAGTGGCTATTATCGAGTCCGAGTGACTCCACTTATTTGGTTTTGGTCCCACTATGCTTTAAAATATTATTCTCTATTAATGTTTTGAAAAGTATATATTATTATTTTCAGTAAACATTTTGAAAAGTATATATTATTATTTTCAGTAAACGTTTTGAAAAGTGAATATAATATCTATTCTGTATTTGAAAAACTAAACATGTTTATCAAATTTTATTTATTAAATTGATTCGTGCGACTGTTTGTTGTTTTCCGAGGATGCAAATGATTTCAAAATGAATTTCAGAAAATATTATTATATACTTAGCATGTATATATATGTATATCAGTATATCTGTATGTGGTATTTTCAAAAAACGTTTTCAAAACTGTCTATGTGAGTCCCGGAGGCGATTTGGAGCGTCGTCCCTCACTGAGTTTTCTTACCCCCTCCCTTTAACATTTTTCAGGTGTTGTTTGTAGTATCCCGCTTATTCCGATTTGATTCCTGTGCTTTTTTGCTCAGTTTCAGCTCGGATTCTTGGAAGATTCCAATAATGCTTTGGTGTGATTTTGGTTATCAGATGTATTTTTGAGGTCTTAGTAGTTGAGGAACCTTGAGGATGGTTTGGAACGAGTTCGGGGGTGATAAACTTTAAGTGTGGAAGCTGTTGGGGTCAAGATGTACGTCGGTACTAGATTAAGAAGTGTGTTATCTGGAAACTTTGTAGGATGGTCAACGTACGTTGATGTTGAGCTTACTTACTTAGTGTTGGTGCGCAACGTACGTAGATGTAATGCAACGTATGTTGTGTTTGAAATAGAAGCAATTGAAACGTGATTTTGGACCCGACAACATACGTTATACTTAGAATAATGTACGTTGGCAACGAGCAAAACGTCTTTAAAGACCTAACAACCCGATTTTCCTCATTTACTCACTCCTTTCTCAACTCATCTGAGGCTTCACCATAGTGGTTGTCCATCATTCTTAACCAATTTCTGAGGTAAGATTACATCTCTTTCTTGGATTAAACATGATTTTCATGCTTTTGATTCATGGGTTTAGTTTGGCTGAATTTCATTTGGGTTGTTAAAGTTTGGATGATTCTAAGCTAATGGTTGCTAGAGGATGCTATAATAAGTCGAGTAGGACTTACATTAACAAGAATCAAGTCTTGAATCATGATATTTGAAGTTGTTTTTGTGTGGTTAGGGTTTGGTTTGATTTTGGACGATTTTGAGGAATTTATTGTTGTTTCGGTGAATCTGATGCTTGATTTGTGTTTAAGAGGATGATTTGAGTTAGTGTATGTGATCAGAAACGATTTTTATCGGTGAAATTGAGAGTAGGTTGTTTTTGATGTAATTTTGTGCCGTAGCGACCAAAACTAAAATTTTGTGAATTTGGGTTCTTAAAGGACCAGGATGGATATTTGAGAGTTTAGGGACTATTTTGTAATTTGTGAGATTTTGAGGACTCTTTTGAGAATTTTGACTACTTAGAGGACAAAATGGCAATTTTTGAAAAATTTGAAGACTATTTCATAATTTTACGAGGACCTAAGGACTAAAATGTAATTTTGTAAAATTTTAGGGACCAATCATAATTTTACGTAGATTCTGATTTTTGGGTCGATAGTGTTAGATCTTCGATCAGTATAGATTTTTGGGACTCGTTTGAGCATTTGTAATCACATATGCATGTGCACACATTTTGGTACCGCCACAGTACCATCATCTCACTTTGATTTGTTCTGATGCATATTTGTCTCTAATATTATTTTCAGCTTCGTGTTCCTCCAAGCACGACCAGCCACCGACTAGTGACACTTGATTGGATTGTCAACTTGGACATCCAAGTGAGTGGATGACAGCTTCAGACACACAAGCTGTGTCTCGAAACTTTATTTTGTTTTTGATGTGTTGGCTTTGATTATTTTGAAATTGGACTAATCCGAGGATTGGTTAACTTAATAATCTGGTTATATGGTTGAATAATCAGTACTTTATTTTGAAATTCGATATATATATATATATTTATATATCCTATTTGATTTTGACTCTGATTTGCATGACTTGCTTTTGTACTATACTAGTATGATTTTTTTTAATATGGGACACTTATGCTACAAGGTACGTAGCCTTTGATATACTAATGCATTGAGAAGGCCCAGCTACCAAAGATGTTGGTAGCCATATATCCTGGCTTGACACATGATTTGAAATTGATTAGTGGCAGATTTCACGTTTGTTATATACATGGGATGTTGGTGTTGACCACATCACCTTTGATTTTAGTGCTAGATGCACACCTCTATTTTAGTCCCATAGTATGTATACTCTGATTTTGACTCTGGAATTATTACTAATATCTCGCCTGCGTGCATGTTGTTTGCTTTGATTACAAACGGTTTCGAAATGATCTTTTTGGAACACTACTACGTATGTAACATGTATATGTATATATTTAATTATTACCTGCATGTGATATTTTTAAATTGTTTTCAAAACAGTCTTTATGAGGCGTTTTAAAGTGTTATCCCTCACTGGATCTAACCCCCTTTTCGTTTTCTATCTACCTTTGATTCGTATCTTTCAGGTACATAGTTTTTGGCTTAAGCAACTGCACCGCATTTTGGCTATCAGTGAGACGTCTTTTGGTTAGTGATGCCCTTTTGCTGGGGCTCCATTTGTTTTTAATAGAGCTTCGCCGAAATACTGTCGGGTTACTGGGTTGCTATGTTTTTCATTATTTTGGATATACTTACTTTTATTTTGTATACACATATATTTTATATATGTTTTCTATATATTCTGATGTATGGTAAACCCATTTTTATTTATATATGTTTTGATAACAAATGTTTTGTTTTAAAACAATCACATGGGTAGTATCTTTGAGGCTTGTATGAGATGGGCCGGGCTCCCATAGACGGTTTGTCTCGTACGTCGGTCATGATCCGAAAATGGGTCTCAACAGGTTCGGTTTTGCCTCATACATCGGTCATGGTCCATAAACGGGTCATGACAAATAAAATTTTAGATTGCAAAAAAGTAATTATTTAAACATATCAATAAAGCAAAAATTTGATCTTCCATAAACCAAAACCATACATTCATCTCTAATTGAAATCAATTTTAGTAACCAAAATACACTTTACTGTGACAACCAATTTGATTATGAATTTGTTAGTTCATTATACCTATTTTGAAAATTTCATTTCTATGTGGCAATTAATCTTCATGATATTTGGCACATCAAAATTAAGAAAAAGAAGGTCAATTTATAGGGTCTAAGAAAAACCATACCAGTGACATAGAAAATAATACAAAGACTTTCTTAAAAAATGTACATAAATAAATTTATGTGGTATTTAATATATAAGATCACAAATATATTTTCAAAGGTATTAATAATAAAACTTTATATTTAATTAAGCTCTTATATTAAATATATTGTGATCTTGTATATTTTCATAAAGAATTCGTATATAATAAGGTCATTCTTCATTTGGATTATAAATAGTTGATACTCAACTATATATAGTACTAAGTAAGAATGCTAAGAGATAAACATACATAGAGCCTTCTAATAGCGTCAGAATGAAATAAAAAATTAATTTACCATTATTCGGTAAAACAAAAGACCAAAATGTAAAAAAAAAGGGAAAAGAAACCTCATTAGTGTAGCTTCTTTCTAATACATAAAAAGTGGATAAACACATGAGAAATCAGATTATTGATAATTCTCCCTGGCAATTGTATTTTTCACTAGTGTAGGTTGATCAACTAAAATTAAAAACTTGAAGAAAATGAATCTGTCATCGAGCAGAAGTATCTGTGGTTACTTTTTTATACCAATAAGTGGAATGAAATAAATAAAACAAAAGTTTCACTCCATATTAATCACTTTTTTGTCATCATATTAATTATCATAACTGTAGCCGAATTTTCTTTTTAAATTTATTTATTACCTTAAATAAAAATGGTTGATAATTTTTTTTATAAAGCACATGATTGAGAAAGTTATGGAAGAGGCAGCCACGTGGCCAGATCGTTTTCTCTATTTTCTTCTTGCAGATAGAGTTGTGTTCTCTCATATGATCATTTTACTGTCCCTTTATTTATTTTTTAAATATTCTCTTATACTTTACTTTGAAAAAATTAAAACAGTTTTTAATAAATTTAATTAATATGTTCATACAATCATATTCCATAAATCCATGGAAGTGTTATTCTTAAATTAAACTTTCTATAAATATTAAATTAATATTCAAAAGAAATATCAATTAATTCAAGGGTGAAATTCATATTAGTTCCTGAGTTTTGGTGTATTCTATCTCTCAATCACTACTAGTTCTAAAATAGTC
Source organism: Flueggea neowawraea (assembly GCA_948243855.1). Lineage (NCBI taxonomy): Eukaryota > Viridiplantae > Streptophyta > Magnoliopsida > Malpighiales > Phyllanthaceae > Flueggea > Flueggea neowawraea. The sequence continues at coordinate 13,283 of CAODLS012150587.1, forward strand.
GTTTTGATCACTGACCCCAACTTCGGTCAGTTAAAAAAAGGTAAAAAAAAATGTTTTAATGATGAAATTACCCTTTGGGTCATGTTTAATTTGAATTTTTCTTCCTCTCACTCTACATCTGTCGATTTCTCAATCAACTAAACTTCACAACCTATTTAGTTCCCAAAAACAAACAACAATTCATCATAATTTTATTGATGTCTCGACCTAACAAAACTGCAATAAAATACAAAATTCAAAACAAAAACAAAAACTTTGCCTTCAATCCCTACACTGCCATTACTTCTGTCTCGACCTAACAAATATGCAATTAAACAAAAAAAAAATTCTTCAATCATAGCCTAAAACTTTGCCTTCAATCCCTACACCACTATTACTCTTGTCTCAACCTAACAAAACTGCAATTAAACAAAAATTTTGCCTTCAATCAAAGCCTACTAATTAAACAAACTCATTTCTGTTACACCATATTGGGTTTACTCATATCAGCTCATGGTGGACATATATGAAAGCATAAAATCTCCTAGATTTGTTACATATATCAATTCATACTTAAGTTTACTTGATTTAAAATAAACTAATTAAACTAGAAGGAAAGCATTGCCTCAAACAATCAGATTTGTTACTTCTCCAAAATTGTAATTGACAAACCCAAGCTGTTGCTTCTCCAATTCCTCTCACACAACCAAGAGTGCAAAGCCTGAGAAGAAGCATAATGCAAAGCAGATCGGGAGAGAGAGGTCCATAAGACAAAATGAGTTTGTATAGGATGAAGCGAGTTTGAAGAATTAGACGATTATGGTGGTGGGTTTGGTGGAATGTGAGTAAGAGAGAGACAAGAATGAAGAGAGAGGCGAGATCTAAAATGGTGGCAGATTTTGTGAAGTGTGACGAAGAGTGAGAGGTGAGTGATGGTGGTGTGGTTCTGGGTTGTGGTATTGAGAAGGGAGAGAGACTGATGTGGTGGTTAGAGAAAGAGAGAGAGAGAGAGCACAAAGAGGGACGAAGAAGATGGTGATAGGAGATGAAGAAGGAATGGTTGGGTTCGGGTTGAGTATTTAAGGTTGGTTTAGAATTTTTGGTTATGCTTTTGTTGGTGGTGGGTTTCGAGTTCATGAGAAAGGAAAGAAAGAAGACAGAATAGGTGGGTTCGGTTAAGTGTTTACAGAAAAATTCTGGGACACTTACAGAAAAAATCAAAAAAGCAATTTAAATTTATAAAATACAAAGGCATTCAAAATGTCTACAGAAATGCCCACTCTTTTATTGCAATTTCAAACATGCTAAAATTTGACGTTTTGACTACATTTTGACCGCGCGTCAGAAGTTTGATCACTGTTGACC
>CAODLS012150721.1:0-12182 GCA_948243855.1 Flueggea neowawraea
CACAAATGCCATAATAATACGGGCAAGGCAATTATATGTATATATACATGCAATATAATGATAACAAGGACTTGTCAAATGCCCATCCGTTTAACCAATAAATGTTTTGGGTGGTAATCGTCTAGTTAATTGGTATTGTCCGGCCTACGCGTACAGACTAAAGGAAAGTGCACCTATCGACTATAGTATGTGGACCTTGAGTATCGAGTGTCGTATCACTCAGAGACTACGAGTATTAGCTACTCACTCTTACCTTATTATCTAACGGACAAATTAAATGTGTTTATATTTAAATGCAAAAAGGTAATATAGACACACCAACACACAGCAAAGCAACACGAAGAGAATAGACACGCCAACACCGAGCAATCAAGATGAAAGTAGCATCCAAATGTTGAATCCCCCTAGGGCTACCTATGCAAAATCCGACCTCGTTACTAAGTCACTTGTTCATGCAATTGGACCGTAGGAATTCGTAACATACATTAACCTCTCTCTCGAGTTAGCTAACGTCTAACGTCAAGTTGATTAACCAGAATCTCTTCCTAGTTAAAACCCCCCACGTTGCATTAATACTGATTTATGAATTCCCATATTAAGTTTGACCTTAATTCAGAAGATTTACGTTGACATATCTCTAGGTTTGCACGCAACTCCTCTCACCTATGAGTGATTCTAAACACACGATAAATCTCTCGATTCTCATGCATGCAATCAATTATCGAATCGAAACACCGACAAAATCAATTCAATAACAACAATATATATATCATAGGTGAGTCTCAATTCATGAATAAAAGTAACAAAATAACAAAACCCAATTCACCAATTCATTCTAGGGTTCATCACATCTAGATGGACATAATAATTAGTTCATAATCGTAGAGAAAGAAACAACAAGTATAAAGGAAATCTAGAGAGAGAAAAAAAACTCATGATAGAAATCTTCAATCTTCTGCTTGATTGTTTTGATCTTGGTGTTAATTTGCTCCAACGATGTTCTCACACGATTACCCGACGCTTTTCCTCTCTAATTTGTGTTATTTTGGTGTCTAAAGTCGGCTCTCCCAATTGATTTGCCGAAACATGCTTAAATAGGCCGAAAAGAACAAATCTTGGCAGACACATACTGGATCCATGGCCGTGCCTCACCATTTCAGTATGTGTCTTGCTTTTAACCCTCAAAACTGTGGCTGGACATAAGACACAAACACGGGATCCCGTCTGTGTGTTGACCCATTTTGTCCGTGTCTCACTTGCTTGTCTGTGTCTTCTCGGTCTTTTAGTTCCAACGTCGTACACGGAATATCCCACAGCCGTGTCTTCCATGTGGTTGTCTGTGTCTTCCAATTTCTTCGCGGATTTGCATATTCAAGTCTTCCATGGCTTTGTCTTGCTTCCATGTGACCGTGTCTTCATCCAAAAGCCTCAAATATAATCTTTCAAGCTCCGTTTAGACTTGTTTTCCTTCGATTCATCAAGACACCGTCAATTAACCTGAAAAATACAAATTAAAACATAAAAGTACCAAAACTCATGATAAACACTTGATTTGTATGTAAAACAATATGAATTAAAGCACGTGAAGATGTATAAATAAGCGTTTATCATTAATGGATTTGTTGTCATCATATCAGTATAAATATTCTTAATTAGCACTTTCTATTTTTGACTTCTTTGTCATACAAGTATTTCAAATCCATGTGTTTGACACCTTATGAATACTTGTCATTCTTAGGGAAGAAAACAGTTAAAGGGTTGTCACATCAAATTCTTAACGGTTTATCAAAAAATTTACATAATTTACATAATTCGATTTGGAATAAACATGGCTAAAATATGGTCAGAACATTAGATGATGCTTAATCTACCTAGGGCTGCAAATGAGCAGCTCGATGCTCAGCTCAATAAAAACTCGTTCATAACTCGTCCTGTTTCTCGTTAATAAACGAGCCAAGCTTGAAGAGATATTTTAAGCTCGAATTAATAAATAATAAAGATGATTTGAAAAAATTAATTTGTGAACAACTGAAATAAACTGAAATTGCAAATAAAGAAAGCAGAAGTAATAGCAGAAATAAATTAAATCAAAATCAATAATATAAATACCTAATCAAGGTTTCATCTCGGTATCACTTGAATTGATCATAGCAACAAAAGATAGATCTCAATTATTCATATAGGCAAGTTAAAGTTACAGGTCACTCAGTAACAAATCTCTATGTACTATTTCAGTAGCTCGGGACGCCCTACAGACTATTTTCCTTACCAATAAATAACCCACGGGACACCTTGCAGGATTTAATCTATCGGCCGCACTACGATCTACAGAGATCCTAGCCTAATTAATGAAATCGGAACGTCGTAATTCATTTAAATTAGATTATTTAATTCCTTCAACACTATTTGAAGCCCACAATTGAACCAATGTAAGTTACCTCTAATGTAAGATTGCAATCATGGATCTATTACCTAACTGATAGAATATTACTTTGTTAATCAATCCAACCGGTGGAAATTAAATCAATCAACAAAGCAATATTAACACATTAAAGAATAGGAATCAAATAAATATATTAATAAATCAAGAACAATTAACACAATATCCTCACAATCGAATGAAGTTTAACCTTGACTAACTTTGACTAGAAAAGAAGTTTAGTAATGCATAATGAAAATAAGAACACAAGAGACAAAAGCTGCTATTTTGTGTCGAGAATGCAAAAGAGAGGAAGAGACAATGGTGGCTGGCTATTTATATAATATAGCTAACTTTAACTTAATTAAAATTGTCTACAAGTTCCAAAAATAATCGTTCCTAATAGACTTCAAATTGCCCCTTCCAATTGTCCAAATTAGCCTTACCATGTCATATTAAATTTCTATCAAAGTCTACCAAAACACCCTATCTCGTAATGGCCATGCTATAAGCGCCCTGAATCCACTTTTCGCACAAAACAGCTCCAAATCCAGCCCTTTTACACCAAATTATCCCCTAAGTCAGACAAAGCACAAAACAACAAAAAAACATGGAATTATAGATGAAAATGCACATGAAACTCTATGCCAACACTAATGAAAACCTACACAAAATGCACACTAACAAATCTACCCACACTCAAACCACGCTTGTCCTCAAGCATTTGATTATCCAAAGACAATAAAGAGAAAACAGACTTCAAATCACTCGTTCTATCCCCACATTCAATTCAACCCAAATCGACTTGTACTGAATATTTAAGAGTGAACACAACTAGCGGCAGGCTAGCGGACAATTAAAATACTAGCCTCCACACTGGTAGTGCCCTCTAAGGAATAGCAAAACTACACCCTAACGAATATTCACTCAATCGATCGAAAGCATTTAAGGGTAAAGTTTTTACACTTAAGCCAACCATTAATAGTTCTTCCCAAAGTTTGGTAATGAATCGACTCTCCACCAAGAGAAAATACATGAATTAATTCGCCAATCAAAGAGGACATTCAAAGGGTTGAAACAGGGCTAAACAGAGGCTAAAATAAGTTGAAAGAGAAAATGATGAAACAAGCTATCAAATGCCAACCAAGGTAAATACGCAATGTTAATATTTCTAAATAATAAATCCATAAATTTAACCAAAATACCCCAAATGTTTTCACAAGGTTGTCCACAACAAATTTCCATTCTTTCGTTGCTGGTTTTTTTTCACGTCTTTTCTTTCTTTTCTTTTTTTTTCTTCTTTTTTTTCACAACGACATTAACATAAGACATAAATCAAAATTGGAAAACTTTGTGAATTTCTCAATATAGGTTCAAATCATATCCGAGGCATGTCAATCTAAACATCATACATAACATTTAACACACAAAGTGAATTTTGGCATGAATAGCTAGTGAATACTCTCAAATTAGGGTACAAACGGAGTGGTGTAAAAAGGAAATTAGAAGTGGTTAAAATGGGTTCAATCAAAGAAAAGGCCAACGCTCAAAAGGGTTAACTAAAGACTGATTTCAAAAAGGTAGGATTGTTATGACCCATTTCTAGGCCATGACCGGCGTACGGAGCAGACCATCTGTGGGAGCCCAGTCCACCTCGCACAAGCCTTAGAGAATCAGAAACTCTACTCAATTACTTATTTACAAAAAAAAAATTGATAAAACCATTTGTGAAAGATCATATGGATATATGAAAATAAAATATATTGTATAACAAAATATACTATATGTGAAATCATCTGCAGGTATAAGAAAAGGGTATATATAAGTATACACACTACATACATAGTACAATTCTGAAAAAACGATTCAAAACATTTACACCCAAAGCAAACACATGCACTTTGGCAAAATAATACTAATAGTATTAGATTCGAAAACAGAGTATAAGTATTATGGACCAATAACAATTGTGGTGTGTTCTATGCCACTCAACCACCGTATAATGATTGTGGACTCTGCCACTAATCCGTAAACAGATCATGTGTCAGGTCGGGACACACGGTTATCGTCAACCCCGATAGCTGAGTCATATTAAGCATTGGTATAACATAGGCTACGTACCCCGTAACGAAGGCGTCCCATAACAAAAATCCATAATAATTTATCCAAAACAGAGTATGCAATCCAGAGTCAAAATCATAAGAAAAACATATATACAACTATATATATACGTAAATTTCCAAAAAAGAGAGGTGAATATTTATTCGCAGAATCCAAATTATTTAATTAACCAATTCTTAGATTAGTCATGTTTCAAATGTGTGTTAAAAACATCAAAAACATAAACAATTTTGAGACACAGTCTATGTGTTTGAAGCTGTCATCTACTCACCCAGATGTCCAAGCTCTATGATCAAGCACCACTGGCTGGACGGCTGATCCCGCTGACAGGAGCAAGAAGTTGAAACAAAGATATCAAAATGAATGTATCAGAAACAACGAATGAGACACTGATACTATGGCTATAACAAAATGCATGTACATGCATATGCAACTCGCGTGCCCAATCAGAAATCCAAAAATCTATTTTCATTCTCAAGTGTGCAAAATCACATTTTGACCTCTAGATGCCAAATAACTCATCTAGTCCTCAAGGGAAAATTACACAAATAGTCAAACTTCTGTTTCCACCGTTAGAAACCCGATCTGAACACCTACAATGGTGAATTTCAACCTCATGAACATGAATCTATGATTAGAGTACCAAAAATAACTCAATTTCCTCAAAGAATCACAACAATCTGTCCAAACCCTAACCCATTTTCACAACTTCTTCAAATCTACAAAAACCAACCACGATTCAAGTATCTCTAACTCAGATTCATCAAGATATAACAGAAATAATTCCAAATCCAATAAATAAATCTTCAAAATCTAGAACCTTAGCTCCAATCAACTCGTCCAAACTCCAAAACACACCATAACAAAAGATAAATCTTAGGATTTCAACCTCAATCATCCATGATCTAAAATCAATCAAACTCCATTACAACAAAAAATAAGAAATCAAAATGAATCCTTAACCTTGAATAAAAACCTTAAATATACGAATCATAATCAAAAACAGAAAAAGAAAGGATCAAATAGTGTTTCTTACCTTAGAAACCGAAGTGGAAGCAAAGAGAATCAAAAGAGATGGAAAGAAATGAATAACAGAGTAATTTCCGTGGTTTGAGTGAGTTATGACCGAAGGAAGGGCAGTTGGGTGTATTTATTGACCCACAAAGTCGAAACATTGCGTTTCACTTAAAATCGCCCAATAAGTACACATCTACGTGCGCAGTATCCCATCTTCACACGTATTTCCCTCTACAACGTGGGTTGTACACTTCACAATGCACTCAGACGACAGATCTGATGACCCCTCATTCTCAAATCCAAAATCAATGCACGTTCCACCCTATGCAAGGCACGTAGACCACTTCACTCTCTCACAGTTCATGTCCAAGTGATGGCCAATGCACGCAGAACTCTCCAATGAACGTAAATGTGCTCAAACACGTTCATGATCCATCTCAAATATCGATCAACGTGCGTACAACCCCATTCAACGCGCATAGAAGACTTTCAGCATGCCTTACGCACGCAGATTACCTTTAAGCAAATTCCAAACTCAAGAATCAAGATTCCTCACATCCAAAACACCTCAAAACCAAACGGAATGCTATAGTATTTCGACTATGACTATACAGGGTATTACAAGGGTAAACAAAGAAAAGGGTCGAACAAGTGGTTAAAAAAACAATGCCTCTCGTCATCCTGGTGTCTCAATTCTAAAATAAATGTGGTCTCAAAACGTATCTGATTTCAAACTCTAGTACTGTTCTATTATGGTAAACTAAATTCACATAACAAATGTAATATCTCATTCGTTCTAACCAAAATTCGGTGGCATTCCGTCTAGACTTCATAAGAATTTGAGGTTTTGAGGTGTTAACCTTGATCATGAATGTTTGGAGGTGGTGTTGCGTGTGCAAGTCCCGTTCAAGGCCATCAACATGAGTAGAGAATGGTACTATGTGCGTAGATCCTAAGCACATCTGCATGTGTTGGAGAAGTTTGCGCACGTTGTTCGTCATTTGGACTTGAACCGTGAGTGAATGAGTGAGGCACTCTATGTTCATTGCATGAGGAAGATGCACATTGAGTTTGGATCCGATAATGAGAGGTCACCAGGTCTACCGTCGACGTGCATAGCATGTGGTAGAACACATGTTGATTCTAGATATAGGGGTGGAAAGTCATCTTCTCGCATGCAGATCCTTGTTCAGTGTGCGTAGAACCTGGCACAACGCACATAGATGTGTCAAGTCTGGACCCAATTGAGTGAGATGCCACGTTCAGCTCCGTGGGTCTATAAATACCCCCACCCATTTTCCCTTCTGCCATAACTCATCTCAACCACCAAAATACTCTCTCATCCACTCCTCTACACTCTCCATCACTCCTCAGTACTTCCATTACCATTCTTACGATAAGAAACGTCTTTAAATCCCTTCTTTTCTTCATTCTTGCTTCACATTTGTTCATCTAGGGTTTTGAGCGAATCTTGGAGTTTTGTTTAGATCTTCCTTTTCTGTTGCAAAAGAAGTTAGATATGGGTAGATTATGGTTGGTTAAGGTTGTAACCATGGGATTCTAGCTTCGATTTTAAGAGATTTCGTGTTTGAACGAAATGGGTTTATTCATTAGATCTGAAGTTGTTTCTGATGTATTTTGATGGATTGGAGTTGGAAATACTTGGATATTGAGTTGGGTGTCAAGATTTGATGATTGGTGTCTATGGGTTCAAGAAATCTGAATTTAAGGGTTAAGATTCTTGATGATTTTGAGGTTGTTTGTAGGAATTGAGGCTAGATCCTTACTTAGGAGGTTGATTGCAGCCAATGTGGGTGATTGTTCAGTCGGGTGTCGATCGAAATAGGAGTTTGGGTATTTTTGAAATAAGTTTCCGATGTCGTCGAGGGTTAGATGGCATTTGCATTGCATACATACATACATTAAGTTTTGCTACAATACCATATCTTGATGTTTGTTGTGTTGTATCTATTACAGCTTCGTGTGCCTACCAGCACGAGCAGCTACCCACTAGCGATGTTTAACTGGGTCCTCAGCATTGGGTACTAGGTGAGTGAAATGCCAGCTTAAGACACATAGGTTGTGTCTTCAAATTTAGTAAGTTATTTTTTTATATGTCTGGCTATAATTTGAAATCAGAATAATAATTATTGTGGTAATTAATAATCAGGATTATTTGATTATTAATAACCAATGTTTTGCTCTGAAAATCTAAATTATATATTGGTGTGTATATATATATATATATAAGAGTATTTTGTATAACAAGGAATAAAGAAAACTTTGATATGCATGATTGGCTATGAGATATTATACATATATAACACTCTGATATAGGGACACCTAGCTACGAGGTACGTAGCCTTTGGTATACCAATGCTTTGTCAGGGCCCTAGTTATCGGGGTAATGGGGTGACCATGTATCCGGCCAGATATACGCTTTACCCTTTTTCTTCTATTGTCCATATTAAACCTCTTTTTTAGCTGATATTTTGGACGCACAGCATCTGTTCGATACCTCGATCCTAGTGAGACACTTCTTCTCTATAGTGAGTGTCCCTCGTTCGGACTCTACTTTTGTTCAGTCGTTAGAGCTCCACATTGGGCTACTGTTGGGATACTGAGCTAAACGTTTTGTATTTTGGGGCAGTTTTATACTTTCTCTTGATTATTTTTCTATCATGTATATACCTATGTATATATCTATTTGTGGTTTTCATTTACTTTTAAACATTTTATATTAATAAATGTTTGGATAAGTTGGGTAGGATGTATGTACCCTAAGGCTTGTGCGAGATGGGTCGGGCTTCCATAGATGATTCGCCTCATACGCCGGTCACGGCCCGATTTGGGTCGTGACAACAAATACATTGAATGGGGCTCCAATTTCTCATAAGTTTTTGTGTAAATTTTAACTATTCCTGTCGGTTCTAGTACCGAAGGTTGTTCAATTCAAAATCTAAGGTACATAGGAATCCAAGTTTTTCACCAGAATGGGTTTTAAAAAGGATCAATAAAGCCATCAAAATTTTCAAAATTCAGATTATCAAAGCTCAATGGCAAATATGGATCTATGCACAAAAATAAATGTAGAACAATGCATATGCATACCAAATTCTATATGCAACAGGATGTGTTGTGCCATGAAACTGATGGTGCAAAGTAGAACAATGCATCATAGTAACATACTGAAACTGACAGAAACCATAGGCAACAAAATGCCTTTAAATAACATGAAAATAGAAACAAACAGTCACAATTGAATGCAAAAAAAACAATAAAATAAAACAAATCCCTCCCCACAATTAATCCTAACATTGTCCTCAATGTTATTAAATTAATTATAAGATAAGAGTAGAAAGGAAAGAAAAGCTTCTTTGGATAATCATGGCATGGGCTGGTGCGGCGGTGCTTTATTGATTCTTGGCATTGAGAACTTAAAATTCATTGTGAGAGGTGGTGGTGGCAATGGAGGATTGGAGAGACACAAAAGAGGGGAAAGAAGACAAGAAAATAGGGACTGTGACCATTTTTGTTGACTTTAATGTTAAAATAACCCCCTTATGGCTGTTGTACAAGACAATTACCCAAAATTCCCCTCTTTTTGGCTGAAGAGCTTTTGAGGCCGATGAAACTACGTTGTTTAGCCCAAAATGTTGCCAGAAATCAGAAAATTAAAAACGCATGCTCCTCCCCACACTTGAACATTGTCATTTTGACCTGGAAAGAAATAATACGCCACAAAAAGTTTCCAAACACTTAAACATAGCCATTAAAACAATAAGAACTGGACATAGAAAAGGTTATGCCACAAAGAAGGATAAATCCAACACTGAAAAATTATCAAAAATAAAATAAAAATGCAACAAATGAAAATTTTCTTAGGTTGACTTCCAAGAAGCGCTTCTTTAATATCTTATTAGCTAGATGAACTTGAATCTTCATCCTAGCTCAACATTGAAGTGCACCACTTCTTCTGGAACCTCGAAAGTAATCTCACCATTCGGCACATCAATTTTTGCACCTTCAGTACTAAGGAATGGTCTTCCCAACAAAATTAGTGATGGGTGACGAGAGTTCTCACCATCCATTTCGAAAATATAAAAGTCAGTGGAAAAAATAAACTATTAACTTACACCAAAACATTCTCAACCATTCCTTCCGGGTAAGCACTAGATTGATTAGTTAATTGTATTACACCCCTTGTTTTTTTCATTTGTCCCAAATTCAACAGCTTATAGATAGAAAGACGCATAACATTTATTGAAGCACCTAAATCTAATATCGCACTTTTTATCTTTGTATTTCTAATGGTGCAAAGGATAGTGATGTTGAACCAAAGGTAGTTCACATTTAGATCCGCTTACGTTTTGATGTGAACAAAAGTTGGAAATTAAGCTAGAAAAGTACAATGTTCAATGAGATGGCCAAAAGATTCAATTGTTGGAGTAAAAACTGTTACTCGGGTAAGATTCATACTCACTCGAGTAAAACAAGTTCAAACGGCATGAGGAAATGGAATTTTCACTCGAGCAAGTAGAAAACCCAGAAGCATCAGTGGATGAGGAGTTAATCGAGTAGGAAATGGAGTAATCGAGTAATCGAAGCATCAAGTGTGAATGAGGGATCATTTATAGTGTTGGAACCATGAGATTTGATTACAACGGTCAAAAAAATCATGCTCACTCAAGTAGAAAATATTCTTACTCGAGTAAGTCAGGTATGGCAAGAAATCAAGCATCAAATGCACTCCAATGGCTAGATTATCAATACCAACGATCATATGGGCGAGAAAGGCTATAAATAATCATGTGCTTTCAAGCCTCGATTATTTAGATCAATCCATCAACCCCAAAACACCAAAACCAATATAGAGAGAAGATCATGAGCATCAAGAAACAAATTTACTCCTAGCATAGAGCTTTCACTTGTATCTTTTTGTGTACACCTTGGTTGTGGGAAAACAATTGTTGTGAGCCTTAAAAAACAACATTGTAAGGGATTTTAAGGTGTTAGCCTCAGAGACAATCAACTTTGAGTTAGGTTTTGTAGGTGTGAACCGAGAATCAACCTATTTATAAGAGTTCTCACTTAGTTTGATAGTCAAAATGGTTTGTAGTGTGAGCCGGGAATCAACCTATTTGTGATTGACCTTATTAGATTAAGCTGCAATCAATCAATGTTATCGTAAATTTAGGAAAATAATAAGTGAGGAATTTAGGTAGTGGACGTAAGTAAGGTTGGTCGAACCACTCTAAATTTTGGTGTTTGTTCATTTTCTCTCTTCTTAACTCTTTCAAGTCCAAAAACAAGACCGAAAATCCACCTAACAATAGAACATACCTGGGTGTTGTTTATTTGGTGGTAGTTTCTTATTAATCATGGAAGCAACATTTTCTTGACCATATACTGCGTTCTCCCCTGGTGCTCTCTTTTTCTTGGCGTAAAACTCTTTAAGGAATTCAATATATTTAGGCTCATGATCAATTGAATCAAATAAAAGAATGTTTACCTCATTTTTTTTGAATGTCTCCATCATGTCTTTTTTATGATCTCCCTTTATGCACCAACTGACTTCTCTGGCTGTGTAGACTAAGTTGTCCACAGAAACTGAAATTGGATCAAGATTTAGAACTTAAGTCTCTACCTTGTTACTTGCATCTTTCATTGTATCTTCCTCTAGCTTAATATTTTCCTCAAATTCAGTTTCTAATAGCTTGATAAAGTCTTCCATAATGTCATCTGCATCTACTCTGTTTGTTAGTGCAAGCCCTACCCCAATTCATTGTATATGTACTTTTTATTTTGAAAATAAAAATATGAGGCATTATTTTTTATCATTCATTTATTTTATGTGCATATATGGTTGATAAAATGCCCATGAATGAATATTCGGTACTTGAGTTATTAAGGTTGATGACCTTGATAGTAGAACCTGGAAGTGATAAAGAATTTCATTCTAAATATCCCTAGACGATTATAACCACGGGAGTAGAAATAAACTAAGACTAATATGAGCTATGTGCGATGATCATGTTCTACAGGTCATGGATAGGGAATATCTATTAGAGTTCATAGATACAAAGTTTGGAACAAGGTATATGGATTCGATCCGCTAATGAGAATACTGCATTATAGCAAGTCATTCTCATGCAATGCTTATATTTGAATCCTCATACCTAAAATCACTATGGGGTTTTTGGTGACTTGTCGTATATTTTAACATACGCCTAACGTGGCCGTAACTGGTTGACAAGTATGGGTATGATTGGGTATACGAGGATTCTCGCAAAGAAACATGAGTGAAGTGATGTGATTGCCCCTCTCGTAAAGAGAGAAGATATCACCGACCACTTGATTGACAGATATTGAGTAGTGCATGGCCATACCCAAATGAAATGATAAGAGATATCATTTATTTGATATAATCAATCTTACCAGATAGTCAAGAAAATGATTCAGCAATTAATAAGGATGACTAGTTCAATGCATTATGCTAATCATGATATCGAGAGGTAAATGATCGTATAAGGTTGCATCAAGTCTTGTTAATGCCAATTAACATCTATTCAATTTGGGTAATCTTAGTGTCTTGCTAGAGACCGCATATGATTTATGGGCCCAA
>CAODLS012150841.1:0-16130 GCA_948243855.1 Flueggea neowawraea
ATCGTACATATGGGACCATATCAAAGGTGTGCATCCGGCACTAACAAAGGTGATGTGGACTCTGACACTGATCACTAGAAAATCATGTGTTGAATCAGAACACATGGCTACCGGCATCCCTGGTAGTTGTGATTTCTCAAATCATTGGTTTACTAAAAGTTACTACTACCCGTAGCACAAGTGCCCATAGTACGAAGTTCCTCAATTACTTGCAAATCCAACATGGCACAGATTAAGAATCACAAGGAGAAGAAATCAACAAAGTCCAAGGAAAGAGACATAAGCGGTGGAACGCATCCGAAGCCACCCAGGCTGACCGAAGAATCAACCATGTCTTATACAGAGATATTTAATTCGATAAGAGAAGGAAAACAACTCAAAGAGGCAAGACTTGAACCGTCACGTGTACCCAATAATTTGTTGTCATATACAGAGATATTCTATAAACTTGTGGAGAATGGACTAATTACTCCTCAGTCTTTCGAAACAAAAAAGTCAGGTATCTACTCTTATAGCTCATACTTGTAGATTTGTGAGTACTCCGCAAGAGAGGTCGCAAACCTTCCACTGAAAATTGCACCCAACTGAGATTGCAAGTCCAAAAACTTATCAGAGATGGTATTCTCAAGATTGAACCTTCCAATATAGTTGATAGATTGCATTTTCGGCATATTTAATGTTGCATTTTATATTTGTTTTACATCATAAACTGTTGTTATTCATGTCAATTTATGTCTTTTTGCTTCTTTGGTGTTTTAGGTGGAATGTTAGTGAAATGTGTGGATTTGGAGCAATTTTGGGCACATTTCATCTTGGATGGCACTTTGGCATGACCATGTTGTAGCAATGCGCTGACTGAGTTGACTAGTTCTGCATTGGGCCACGTGTTTTCACTATTGGGCCTCAGGATTTGAGCCTCTAGGACATGTCTAAAGGCTGTGGACTTGGTTTTACTGCTAGAACAATTATAATTACATTATTATTACTATTTTATCATTATTATTTACATTAGAATTAGGTTTTTGCAAGGAGCCACCTATAAATAGTCTTTTGTTTTGTGGTTGCCTCCTCCCATCTTCTGTAACGTTGGACAATAGCTCCATTACTCATCTTTTGGCTTTCTCTCCTCATCATGAGTAGCTAAACAATTTTATAGTTGAGGTATTTTTTAAGTTCAATTCGTTAAGGTTGTGAGACTATTTTTTTAATTGTTATAAAGTGTTTCTATTATTTTTTCAGTTTATGTGACTGAATTCCTTTATTATTATTTCTGTTAATTGATTGATAAGGGCACGTTGGTTTATTGATTGAGATGATATACTGTTATTTAGGATTGATAGTATGTCACATTAGTCCTGCTACTGCCATTGATTAAATAACGTGAATTTATGTGGTTTGGGCATTGTTCATTCTTATGGAACTGAATAATCTGGTTTAAATGATGTATGGCATTTTCGACTTCACTGGCTATGATAAAGGTCTCTTTGGTTCTTACTGCTGTCATAGATTAAACCTTGCAATACGTCCCGGGGGTTGTCTAGTGGTTAGAGAAATAATCTGCAGGGCGTCTCGGGGCTATCGATTAAGTAAGAAGAGATTGGTTAATTTATTGTGTCATTGTTAACTATAACTCTTTCTATTCGAATGCTTGATATTTATCTTTCGTGTTTGTGGTCAACTGAAATGATTGAACAGATGAAATACCTTGGCTAGGCATTTATTCCTATTGATTTATGTTCATTGCATTTCAATTCTCTTTACTTTAATTTACTATTTTTGTATGTTTGGATATTAATCTTCGTTCACTACATTTCTTGTTTATATTCTTTATTTAGTTTTCTTGTTTTCAACAAGTAAATAAACTTTGATAATCTCTGTGGATCGACCATATTCACCGCTATACACAAATCTTTTCTGAATAGGTTAATTATATTTTGATGGCTGTGACACCCTATCAATAGTAGTTGTTGCTCAAAACAACTTTTTTGTCCCAAAATTTGGCAACTGGACTTGAATGAGTGCTTTTTCTTTTTGTTTTCGAGAGCTGTGAATATGCATTTTGTTTGATCACTTGAAATAATTGTGTGATAATGTATGTATTCTATGTTGGATTGTTTTTTAAACTTCTTCACTTTGTGATCCAAATGATGGTTTGTGCTAATAAGAAATTGCCAGACGATTGATGTTAAAAGAGTTAATTTGTATCTTATATATACTGCATAAATTATTATTATTATTCATTTTACATAGGTTCGTCTTCCATAAAGAAAAAAAAAGGGTTCATCTTGCCTTTTCATTTTCTAAAAAAGGTTATAAAAATCATACTAGAATTAACAATAAGACCTATTATTTTCACCACAAAAACCAAAATCTATTATTGCACTAACAAAAACCATAAAGATCTCTCTCTCCCTCTCCCTCTTCCGATAGCACATATGAACAGGGAAACTGATGCAGATCAGAAAGCATTGGATTATTTGGTGGGCTTGGATTCGATAAAATGCAGCAGAACTTCTAGAGGTCATGACTTTTGATCCAAAAGGAGTTACAAGAAGCAAAACATATCAAATCGAAGCTTGTTTGTGCCTTACAAGCTATCACTTAAATTTCCAGTAGGGGAAATGAATGACAATCCAAGAAGGGGTTGAATTAGATTTTTAGCAAGTTAAAAAACTTCGTTGAAAATCTTTCGTAAGCTAAAACTATTAACAAAGTTTTTCTTTCAAACTTAAATCAAAGTGTAAATGCGAAAGCAACTAAAGATCCAATCCACACACAACAATATAGATCAAATGCAATGCAAAGCAATTAAATATGAAAGAGTAAGGGAATAGAGCACAAATCCGATTTATAGTGGTCCGGTCTTCCTTGACCTACGTTCACTCCTCGAGCTCCACTAGAAAATTCCAATCCACTAAAGATTCTTCCTTACTTGTGGGTGGAGGAAAACCGTTACACCTTGTTTTTGCAGGATCAGCAAGAAAATCTTTACTCCTTGTTTTTGTGAGCTCAACAAGAAAATTGTTTTCCTAGTTTTTGTGGGCTCAACTAGAAAATCTTAACCACTAATTTTTACAGGCTCAACTAGCAAACTAAACCAATTGTTTTTGTGGGATCAACAAACCAAACCGAACTTTAGTTTTCTAAGGCTCACTAACAACCACTCTTGTTTTTATAAGGTACAACAAGAACACCTATCTACCCCAAGCAAATAGTCTTTCTTTTTACAGATTTAACCTAAAGATGTAAAAGATTAAAGCTCGCTCAAACCCAATATTAATAAGTAAATAGCTCAAATGGGTTAGAAAGGTAGAAGTGAGAGATAGAATGATTAGCAATTTTTGGCAAGGGTATAATTTTTTTTCTCTTCTGTCTAGGGATGTCTATTTATAGCC
The DNA here is from genome assembly GCA_948243855.1 of Flueggea neowawraea. NCBI lineage: Eukaryota > Viridiplantae > Streptophyta > Magnoliopsida > Malpighiales > Phyllanthaceae > Flueggea > Flueggea neowawraea. The sequence continues at coordinate 3,396 of CAODLS012150841.1, forward strand.
ACTCTTGAAGATATAATCGTTGGAGCCTCGAAGTAGCCGTTGTGAGAGAATAAAATATTTTGTTTTAAATGACATCACCTTGTACAATGTGCATTGTATTTCTCTTTACGTGTGTTGTACTTTGTACCATTGAGTTTTTCGTGACTTGATAGCAATTCAACGCGCCTTGCAAGAACTCCAATAGCCACAGCCTTGAATGGATTGTCATTAACGTGCATTGTACCACCTCAATGTGCGTTGATCATAACTCAACGTGACTTATGGCTTTTCTCAACGTGTGTTGTTCTTCGATCCAGAATATGAACAATCACCCTGTGATTATTCAACGTGCATTGCACACTCTGCAACGTGAGTTGTCGACTTGATTTCAAGATTGCACCTTTAATCCACATCAGTGTGTCAGAGAATATTCAAATTCCAATCCCGTTGAGCGTATTGGCTTTGTCCACATTCGACCCCGTCAACATGCGTTGCCATTGTTGTAATGTGCATTGTGCAATTCATCAAAGATAGCATCCTTCCCTCAACAACGCACCTTGTGTTATCCTGCAAGTGTATAACGTGTGTTGTAGCTTCCTTAACGTGCTTTACTGATTATCTGATACTTTGTACTTCTGGAATGGATGATCTACTCGCCTTGTATCATATGTAACACGCCTTAATGCCATTTTCATCATTATCAACGTGGCTTGCATATGCATAGCGTGCTTTGTATCAAGATATCAGCAAGTTTACAACATAACACATCTTTCATGGATGTTTTATAATCATCATCATCAAAACTAAAGTCAACAATCACTAGGTGAAACCTGTAACCCCTAGTTCTCAGGCCCAGAAAACGTTGTTTAGACCCTTTTCAAAGCTCTAAAACATTTTATTGAGGGCGTTTTTCTCTTTTTCCATTTTTGGTTGTAATTTCAGGTTAAACCCTAGGTGTCGACTTGTTATTCAGTTGTTTTTATCATTAAGAATATTACAGATTGTTTTCTTCCCCAAACTTGTGTTTTAGATGCCTAGTTTCCTAGTATTTTGTGAATCAATAGGTTGATAGAAGAGTTATTTTCGGTATTCGTGCGCGAATCAACGGACTCAATTAATTATCTTTCATTTTCATAGCTTTTGCTACAACAAAATCTCTTCAAATTAATACAATCAACTTATGATTAAGTTGGATAGCTGCTCGTTTTCATATTCTTTTGGTGGTTAACTAGTAAAATCCCAGATTTAGTATTGAAAGAATTTCAAATACTCATGTTAGATGACTTAGAGCACCAATAAAATAATCATCAACACAACTGTCTAATTTGACGTAGGTTCTAATATCATTTGATCACAAGTATATTATTTACACACTAATTGATTAGCCTGTACTAAATCTATCCTTGTAGAAATAAATTGTAAAATGATAATACATGATATTTGATGAAGATGGTGATCTCATAATGAGCTGAGCATTGTATCTTCATGTTAATTACGAGGAAGGCGATAACCTCTCCACTCGTTTGTGTTAGCGTCCACTTGAATGTCAACACGAAACCACAACTGGACTTGTCAGTGCTCAATTAAAGAAAATGACTCGTCAGTTATGTGCATACCTTTTCTCCCTTCAATATTCTGTAACGATTTGGCAGCAGTGTTGTTGACTCACCGAGTTGTGATGAGTTCTCTGATTCCTTGGTCCATTGTGAGCTACTGGAATTGAAGAATTTTGGGTGTCATTTTACATGGACAAATAATCAGTCTGGTGAAGCCCGAATTTGGAGGAAGTTAGACCGATGTCTGATTAATAGCCATTGCCTTGACTATTTTGGGGACTCTAATTACTGGGGTACTGTTGTTGGTTTATCTGATCATTCTCCTCTGTTGGTTCATTTGCAGATTACAACCAACAAAGGAAGGAAACTTTTTAGATTCTTTGACATGTGGATCAAACACCCTCAATTTAAAGAGGTTGTGGACTCTATTTGGAAGGAAAATGTGTCGGGGCACCTGATGTTTTCTGTTTGGAAAAGGTTGATGATGTTAAAATATAAATTGAAGCAACTTAACAAGGTTTGTTTCTATGATATTTCAAAAAGAGTGGAGGTGTGCAAACACTTACTGAAATAATTATAGAGTTCCTTACGGCAAGATCCTATGCGTAATGAACTTTTAGAAGAGGATAGATTTATTTGTCTTGAATGCCATAGATAGATCTCCTATGAAGAAAGCTTTTATAAGCAAAAATCTCTAGAAAAATGGGTGCAATTAGGAGATTCCAACACCATTTTTTTTTCATAATTTGGTAAAGGCTCGACGGGCTCATAATAAAATTACATGCTTGACTTTGGAGGATGGCTCAGTAACTTCTGAGCAACTTGTTATCAGTGAGGCTATGAATGGATACTGTAAAAACTTATTAGGTTCTCCTGGTCCTATGAGAGCTTATGTCAATATGGTTGCTATGCAAAATGGTCCTCTTAAGAATTCTGATGATGCTTCTTGTTTATGTGATGTAATATCACCCAAGAAATTCAAAACTGGTCTTTGGAGCATTGATGGTTGTAAGGCACCAGTGGTGGACAGTTATTCCATCATGTTTTTCAAAGAATGTTGGGGGATTGTAGGGTATGACATTACTGTTGTTGTCCAAGAATTCTTCTCTACTGGTAAATTGCTCAAAAAGATCAATGTCACATCTCTCATTATTATTCCTAAAGTACCTAATCATGCTAGATTGAGTGATTTTAGACATATTGCTTGCCGCTCCGTGCTCTATAAAATCATTATTAAAATCATTACTATGAGATTGTCTCATGTTTTACCTCGTATCATTCATGCTAATTAGTCAGCCTTTATTGTTGGACGGAATATAGTGGATAATGTTTTGCTTGCTCATGAATTATTGAGGAATTATCATAGATCAAGGGGTTCTGCTAACTGTGCTTTGAAAATTGATTTAAGGAAAGCTTATGATTCTATTCATTGGGATTTTGTGGAGGAAGTTATACTTGGGTTGTGCTTTCCTACTCAATTCATTACATGGATTATGACTTGCATTAAGACATGTTCATTCTCTCTTATGATGAATGGGCCCCATGAGGGTTACTTTTTTAGAGAAAGAGGATTGTGCCAAGGGGTCCTATGTCACCCCTATTATTTATCCTTTGCATGGAGTACCTTTCTAGACTCTTTGATTCTCAACTGCCATCCTTATTTAAATACCATATTGGATGCAAAGAACTTAAGCTTGTGCACTTGTCCTTTGCCGATGATTTAATGATTTTATATGGTGCCACGCTGGATTCCATCATAGCTTTTCATGACATTCTCAAACACTTTTCCCTGGTCTCTAGTATCCATGTGAATGATAATAAAAGATCCATATTTTCCCCGGGCACTAGTGATGAAGTAAAGCATGCTTTGCTGAGCCTTCTAAGGTTTAATGAGGGGATGTTGACAGTTAAATACTTACGAGTGCCCTTACTATCTTCTTTGTTGAAAAAGGAGCATTCTTCTGTATTATTAGACAGAATTTCAGCTAGAATCACTTTTTGGACAGCTAAGTGCCTTTCTTATGTAGGAAGACTACAATTAATTAATGTTGTTCTAAGGAGTATTCAAGTCTATTGGTGTTCTATTTTTGTCCTGCCTAAATCTGTTGTGCCTTTCTTATGCTGGAAGAATAAAGTTAATTAATTAATTCTTTTTATTCTTTTAACTTTTTCTTTCTAATTATAGACCAAACACATATGCAAAATTTGATATGAAACAATTGCTACTCCTTCCATTTAAGAGGTCTGTGAACCAAGTGTCACATACTCTTGCTAAAATTGTTGGTTTGATGTCAGACACTAGATATTGGGGAAGTCACACATCCCAACTTTTGTATTCTACTCTTATTGCAGGGGCAAAACACATATTTAGCCCTCTCAACTTTACCCAACATTACTTTAGTCCATTGAACGTTATTTTTCACCTATCAGTCCACTGAACTTTTCAAAATGATATTAGTGACCCATTGATGTAACGCTATTAAATTCAGTTAGATTTTTCTGTTATGTCTCGATGGCATGGATCCCAACAGTACCAAAACATGACAGAACGTATATTTAACCCCTTAAATTTTCATTTAATATCCCTCCAGCCCCCTGAACATCATATTTCACATATTAGCCCACTCAACTTACAAAAACCTACTTATTAACTCTAATTCGACAAAAATTGACAGACGGAGACCACATCCTCTAAAAGAGATTGAGGAATCAAATATAATCTGACATGTCACATATTTTGTTCCATCCAAATAAAAAACTTGATCATTTATCTGACCAAAACAAACCATTTACCAACTTAAAACATGTCAAACGAAATTACATCCAACAAAGAGAAATTAAGATAAACCAATTTTGGCACACAATGCTCAGTTCAAGAACAACGAAATGCTCAGTTGAGCAATGGACCACTCTTCAAAATTTCATTTCTTTATCTTAATAATCCACAAAAGCGTTTTACATTGAATATTATTGGATTGGGGGGGGGGGGCAGGGGCAAGTCTTCATTTTCAAATGTAAAGAAGTGAAATTGTGGATAGTGGTTCATTGTTCAACTAAGTTTCTTCAAAGTTCTTGAACCGAGCATTGTGTGCCAAAATTGGTTTGCCTTAATTTCTCTTTTTTGGATATAATTTTGTTTGGCATTATTTTAAGTTGGTAAATGGTTTGGTTTTGGGTTGGTAAATGATCTGGTTTTTTATTTGGGTGAAATAGAATATATAACATGTCAGATTATATATGATTCATCAAACTCTTTTAAAGGATGTGGCCTTCATCTGTCAATTTTTGTCGAGTTAGAGTTAATAAGTAGGTTTTTGAAAGTTGAGTGGACAATTAAGTTTAGGAGGTAATTGAGACAATTTAAATAAGTTTATAGGGTAATTGAGACAGTTTAAACAAATTTAGGAAGTAATTTGAACACTTAAAAAGTTCAAAATGTCAGTAAAAAAAACCGTGCAAGTTTGGGAGTAAGTTATGTATTAGTCCAACTGCAAACATATCCTACAATAAGGTGTGTACATAAACGAGTCAAATAATTTGGTCTTTGTCTATATATGGTTTTTTTTTTCAAGTAAAGAAAGCACAATGAAACTTGTCTTCGTAAACTACCAAGAAACTTCAATTAAAACATATATTGCTTACTTTTTTATTTTAATTACTTAATGAAGCCAATAACATTTGGTCTTTGTCGTGTTTAATTAATTTATTACGCACCAAAAGGCGAATGTAGACATGTCTACGGTTCGAGAACTGTCGGTTCCAGTTTTGTGAACTCCTAAACTGGAACCACACTGCCAGGGGTAGTTCTGGGCGGTTCGATTCTAGTTTTGGTTCTGATCCGGTTCCAGTTTGTAGCAATTCAGTTTGGACCGGTTTGGTCGTCGATTCTGTTTTCGTTCAGTTCAGTTCAAACCAGATTTTTTTTATATTTTTAAATATTGTTAAAACTGTTGATTTATAAAGGTTGAATCTTTGGTTTTGATTAAAAATGTTGGTTTAAGAGATTAACCGTTGATTTGGGAAAGTTGAACAATTGGTTTTAGTTAAAATCACTGGTTTATAAAGGTTGAACCGACAATTAATCGACGGTTCAATGGTTTTCACTACCCCTGAACCAAAATTAGTCCTTGAACCATCGATTTTTACTGTGTGGTTCGCGGTTCTTCAGTTCTGGTTCACTTTGTCCATGTCTAGGCGAATGATATGTTTTAAACATACATAATGGTCTACATATACGAGCTTCTTCTCGTAGCTCAATATGTTCTTTTTAGTAGCAAATTCCTTCACCAATGGCACAACATAACAGTCGTCAGTACTCTTCTGGACAGTCATTAAGAAAATCCGTAGATTCCGTACAAATCAATCCGTTGGGGACAGAGCCAAGTAACCGGAAGGTGGACGCCGGAAGAGAACGATCACGCTCTCAACAATCGGATTTATTGTTGGGAAACGAACCAACTATTCGACGAGTGCAGGTTCCAATGCATGCAAATACGTTGGACCAATCGCACCTCAAATTTCAATCAGGGCAACTCACCGTGCATCTAGAAACTTCGATGATGTTATTGGATGCGCTCCAACTGTGATACAAATACGAGATGTCTCAAGATTTGGAAATAACAACTCTTCCTATGTTGGAAGCATCAAAATCCGAAGTGGAACTTATAAGGATGTGGGTTCAACAAGTATACGGAGGAGCATCAATGGACAAGAATCAAATAGTATACGGAGGAGCATAAATGGACAAGAATCAAATAGTATACGGAGGAGCATCAGTGGACAAGAATCAAATAGTATACGTAGGATCATCGATGGAGGAGAATCAACAAGTATACGGAGGAGCATCAATGGACAAGAATCAAATAGTATACGTAGGATCATCGATGGAGGAGAATCAACAAGTATACGGAGGAGCTTTCCAAATAGCAATCAGAGCATTAGAATCCAAAGTCCTGTTACGAGGCCCCAACCCTACTATGAAGTAAGCTCCGCTGAACCCTATGTTAGGAACGACGTCACGGAACCCACCAGCGTCCAAGATGCAATTTTTAGCTTGGCACAAAATGCTGGGACTTCGTTGTTCCAGATTTTGGGAGAGCTCCGAAACAGATAGGACTTCAAAGTAACTGACATAAGAAAGGAAGTTCTTGGGTGGGTTTGAGGAGTTGTATGCAGTTGGTGCAAGAGAGCTGATTAATGTGATTATAATCTTTTAAATAATATTTAAATTACAGGCCTTGCGGGGGCTGGTAATTATGTGATAACCAAGATATGCAATGTGGTTTTTAATTTTCACCTATTAACATTATAAACTGCATGAGTTGTTGATGTAAACCGATCAAATTAACATTCTTCAAAGTTTTTCCCTTAAATATTGATGTGGTCTTATATATTGCCTAATCACCATTTTAAACACATCATCATCACCACCCATGATCACTTTATATATATACCATTAAAAATCACTGTAAGGCATCACCATCCTCTAACACCTCCAAACATCACTATCATCACTTTCCGCCAATACTAACACCACGCTATCCACAGCCACCACAGTATCATCTCCACCTCCTCTTTCTTCCTTCGCAAACCCCTCTCCAAAATCCAATTCATGCAACATCCAACCATCTAATAAAAATAAACGGTTCATGTATGTGCAGAAATAGTGAAGAAACATCACTAATATATATATATATATATATATATATATATATATACTAATCAAGAAATTAAAGAAACAGAAAGAGGGAGAGGAAGCAAGAGAGAGACAGGGCACGTCTCTGTTAGTTTGGAGAAAGAATAAGAAACAGTTAAAATTTGCGTGGGTTTGGTTAGGTTAGGTTCTTAGATTGGTTTGATTTTGATTTTTTTTCAAAAAAATATTAAAAATGTTGACATAAATATTTTTTTTTAATATTGGACTTTTTATTGCTAAAGAATTCAAATTCTTGAAAATTAGCATACTAATTGCTGAATCACTAGCTTAATGTATTCTTTCTTTTTCTTTTTCGTTAGGAGGAGAAATATGATTGTAACTACGTATGAAGAAACTGCAAGCACACATTGATCTAAAAGTATAGGTGTTTGTTAAACCAGTCAAATAATTTGGTCTTAATTAATCTAATTAAATTTTGGATTTTTTTTGCTACATTTAGTGTATGGCTTTAATCATACATCGAGTGCAGCCAAGAAATTTCCATAAATCTTATTCGGAGTAAAGAAGCACAATGCTTGCCTTCATGAACTACCAAGAAACTTCAAACACACGCTTACCGTTTTATATTAAGTAGTTAATGGAGTCAATAACATTTGGTCTTTGTCATGTTTAGTTTATTATGCACCATCAAGACGTTTTCCACATACATACATGTACGTGTCGGCGAATTTAAGAATTAATGCACTATATAAATGAGTTTCTTGGTGTAGTTAAGACATCGTTCTGTCCAGTAACAATTTCTTTCACCAACGGCTCAACAGAACGCTCGACACTACTCTTCTGGACAGTCCTTAAAGTACCACTCACTCCCAAACATGAAAACCACAGGTCTATGTTTGCCGAACAAGAACCGTCGCTACAGATCCATGCCACACCACTGAGAAAACTTGCTGTTTCGGTACAAAACAATCCATTGGGATTAAAGCCAAGCGTCTTCCTGTCTCCCAGCAATCGGTTTCCCAGTACAACAACCATGTTTCAGGTCGGGAAGCTTCCACTGGTGGCAACTACTTTGGAGCCAGCCGCACCCCAAGCTTCAATATTTACGGAAGGGCACCACGGATCAAACCGCGATGATCTGGTTGGAAGCAAGCCAAATGTGCAACTACTACATGTATCAAAACATGGAACAAACCGCAATGATCTGGTCGGAAGCAAGCCAACTGTGCAACTACTGCAACATGTATCAAAACATGGAACAAACCGCGATGATCTGGTCGGAAGCAAGCCAACTGTGCAACTACTACCACATGCATCAAAACATGGGAATAACAACTCGTCCTATGTTGGACAGACCGAAAATCAAATTGGAAGTATCATCAGTGGACGAGGATCAAATGGTTTGTCACATCCAAATAACAATCAATGCATTAGAATCCGAAATTCTGTCACGAGGGACACTAATAGCTACACGTCTGATCAATCTATGATGCCACAATCCTACTATGGAGTAAGCTCTGCAGATTCCTATGTAAGGAACAACGATACAGAACCAACCAGCGTCCAAGATGCACTAATCAGTTTGGCACAAAATGCTGGGAGTTCGTTGTTCAGAATTTTGGGAGAGCTCCGAAGCAGAGAAAATTTCAATGTTTGACATAACAAAGGAATGTATCGAAAACAATATGAATTCTCTCCAAACTTAAAATGTCATGTGTATCGACAATATCTGAATTCTCTCCAGACTCTGATATTGTGCATGTTGATTTTGATTTCTGCTAGAATAATTCAACATGCAGGAACTAGGCGATTGCTTTTAAATTTATGTAAAAGGTTTTGTTTTGTTCTTCTTTTAAGCAAAATTTAAGCCCTTTATACTTTTAGAGGAGGTGGATGATCCATCCGAATCAGAATTTGATTAACAGACTTTGAATGGGTGAAGTGCATGAAACGACCAGCAAAAAGAGAAAATCCAGAATCTCACTCGAAACTCATCTTCGTCGCACTTGTAAACAATCATCGTGCAGACCACAAAGTGCCAATGACGATTTTCAGAACTTTTTATGTCTCTGCAGCATCTACATGATATAACAGAGGGACTACGGTACCCCCAGATACACAGATCGGTTTTCTGAGGGATCAGTAATAATATCAGCTATGAAATTTCTAAATTATCCGGCAATACTACAAAGGCTAGCTGCAGAGGCTTCTTGTTCTTATAAAGCTTTTCTGTAGAAAACATAAATAAGTTGAAACAGAAATTTAATTTAAACATCCCTTGGACTTTAGCATTTATAAATCATACTAGTGCGATTGCCCAGTGAGATGCTCAGCACAAACATCCCTCAAACCAGAAGTCACTCGAAGCACTATAACGAATTTGGGCAAATCACAAATTCATAGTACAAGAAAAACCCAGCAACAACTTTTCTACCAATTAACAAAATGCGAAAAAAAAGAATTCTGGGAGACAATTTGCCAAAAAACTCACATTCTGCGGCCTCTCATTCCTCTTCACATACCCAGTTGCCTCCCTCTCTCTGTACACCCCATAGCCTCTCTTCCCACTCCTATTCCACATCTCTATGGCATAGTTCCTGTGTGCAAAATAGGCCTCTGCGGAGATTGTTATCCCCTCCTCCTCCACATTTATCGGCAACCTCTCGTAGTGGCCGCGTGTGGTTCCCTCCAACTCATCCAGACGGCCGAGTCCCCGCAAAGACACTGCATATAGCTCTCCAGAGACGCAGTGGGAGCCGGAGGCGCCAGGGAGGTTGAGGAGGAAGGGGACCCTGTAGGGACCGCAGACAAGAGGATAGCTCTCTACGGTTCGGTAATTGCCTTTGAAAACGGCGTCCCCTGTCCGCATAAGATCTTCCATGAGTCCGTGGTTGGAGAAGCCTATTTTTAGTGTGCCGTAGGTGAATATTAAGGTTTTTGGTGCAAGGTTGTCGGGTTCTGTTCCGATTCCCATTTTGGAGTGGTTCTGAGATGGTGAATTTGGGTTTGGTAAGGAGAGAGGAGGATTCTTCATTCTTCACCAATATGGCCTACGATCGTAATATTCATCAGAACTGATTTTAATTAACAAAATATATCTATGAAAAATCCATTAAACCAAACTAATAAAGCCAAATTCAAAATTCAATTCTCTAAGCTAGCCAGTTCGTATTGAAGTTCCATTTTCTTTTTGGGTTCAAACAAGTGAAGAAAATGATTTTTAGGGGATGATCATGAAATGCAATTCAATTCACCACTGAATAGGTAAAAAAAAAGCATAGCAAATCGACTTACCTCGTTGAATCGAAAAGCTGAACAGAGGAAGATGTCACCAAGAAATAATGAAGAGAACAGAGCTCTGCGATTTCGTCCGACAACTCCACTTGTTCAGTTGTTTTATTGATCCATGTTTCCTCGACATTCGAGACAGTATGACGACAAAATTTGTCCTGAGCGAAGCCACCAATTCACAAAAATTCAAGACCCAAATCCCAAATTCAAATCCTACGCATGAACGAAACGAAAACCCAATAATCCGACAAAAAAAAAAGGCAAACACCTTTAGCATAAAATGAAGAATATAACTCCTTTTAAGAAATACCCTAACCCAATTCTCAATTTCGAACTGGGGAAAAAAGTGATGACTCACGTTTTACGAATCTGGTTCCTTTTTTTCCCAAGCGAATCTCATATCTTAGGAGTGGGCAGATTTAGCGGCGCCTGCCCTCCCCTAATTATTATTAAAGCTGCGTTGCTTTATAATCAGAACTCTGGTAATCATTTACTTGGTACTCCTGCTTGATTTTGAAGCAGTCTAACCTTCGTGGATGGAGCGAGAAACTCTGTATTGTGGTACTGTGGTCCTATTTGATTTCTACAAATGAGTATTAGATGATGATTGTACGACAAAGAAGCAGAATAATATCATATATTTGTAGTTTATTGGTATTTAAGTCGAGTTCAAAATATTAGCGTAGAGTTCAACTTTTAGAATAGCAAATAAAAACCAGCACGTTTTTTAAAACTCATCTATTCAATATGCAGTACTAATATACGGAAATTAAACACTCTCAAATAGCATTTTTCTTTTTGGGGAGATCAAACAACGTGATTTAATGGGAACTTTTTGCATAGCATTTTTATCTTCTTTGATTCCCTTCCTCAAATCAAACTTAGATTTTACCTCTAATGGGACAAAAAAATTATGGTATTTTAACCCATCTGAGTAAATAAGACTCATTTATTTCCGCATGTTGTTCGTATTAAAAAACGTGAACAGAGGAATGACCATCTGAAACTAAATTTCTTGTATACGAAAAGAACAAAAATACAATTCCACGATAAGGTAAATACAATCAAGTGAAAGCCAAAGTCACACCTACAAAAAATGCAATTACATTATGGGTTATGAATATGAAAATTTCAAGACTGAAAGCATTCGGTCTCATTATCAAACGTCTCAAAACGGATAACGGGTAGGGTATGCTGTTTTTCAAGTTTCCATACACAAAAACTGCTCTAAAAAATGCCCAAGAATTCGCAACTCCGCGATATGATTAGACCACTTGGTAGTTGTCTGTGATCAACTGCGTCCTCTGAGAGAACTTTGGAGAAGGTCCACCTTTCAGGGGAATGATGTTCACCACCTGTAAAACAAGAGACTGAACTTAATACGAGCAGAGAAAGAACTTATAGTTTAGCTCTTACATGGATTATGAAAATAATCGCCATTAGCTTAATTTCAGAGGCCAAACATAATCGAAGAATCACTACAAGTCTTCTACCAGCAACATGTTTGCATAAGCCATGAAAGTTACCTGCTCCTACGAGAGAATTAAAAAATTCTCACCTTCACATCTTTTGTATAAACAAAGTCTGTAGACTATAGCAGCTCTTACGACAACAACACGTCTCATCAAGATATTACCAAATCCATCCAAACTTTAATCCATCAGTCAAGTGGTTTGGGACCAAAAGGGAGTGGCTAGACTCGAATTTCTTTTTTTTCAATTAACAACTCATTACCAAAGGAACTCATCATACTAAATTGCTACTCAGAAATGGTATTTTCTGTTCTATGAAAAATTTTCTTACAATTAACAACAGTCTACTAGAAAAAAACTCATCATAGTAAACAGCCCTCCCAGAAATTTTGGTATGATGTGTTTCATATGCAAGAAAATATTGTAACCGGTCTAAGAAGATGAAGGGTACAACTGTGCACATAGCTTCCTATATATGCACAAATATTTTCTCTGTGTCTAACTGTGAGTGCATTCAATAAGATTCATTGTCATTGAAAAACTAAAAACACTCCATATAAGTTCATTGCTTTAACATGGGTAAACATTAACTGAAGCTGAAAAACTCTCATTCGAAAACAAGAGGGGAAAACAAAAATGAAAAAACAAACCTTAAGATCACTGTAGGTACTAGTAGCTGAAAACTGAACAGAAATGGGGAAGAATGATGATGAATCTGCTGGAGGAACAACAAACTCCATTGATCCACTGCAAAGAGAATCCATAAGTCATATAAATAGTG